>QKWP01000742.1:52201-68049 GCA_003550325.1 Gigaspora rosea | reverse complement strand
TAAGGTTTTGGACAGAATTAGTGGTAAGCGATGATATTCGTTACTAGAAACATTTATACTATGTATATTACGCACATAAATATGATACAATAATTAAATAACTATGATATAATAAATACTGTACATAAAACTATTATAATATAATATAATAAAATAAATAAAACTTACCGGTAAATTAGATAAATCGATCATGCAATATTATTCGTCGCAACTAATCGATTAATCGATTTTCGATTCATATCACTAATTCGGATTTCAAACTAGTTTGACAAACTTCGGGCCGAACCCAGACCGAACTCGAACTTGACTAAAAAGTTCAAAACAAAAAGTTCGAGTTCGGTTCGAAAATCGAACTGGATTCAAACTTGACAAAAGTCCGGTTCGGTCCGATCCGATAGGAGCCCTATGTCAGAGTGTAAAAAATATAATTATGATCATTAATAATCTTAACGATTGTGCACGTTAGTGCACAAAAATTATGATCGTTAAGAACCTTAATGATTGTGCATGTTAGTATATGAAATTATGATCGTTAAGAATCTTAATGATTGTGCATGTTAGTGCACAGAAATTATGTGATTATTAAGTTAATACACATCAATATATGGATATAATACTATGCACAATAGTGTACAGATTTCAATTTTTTGTGTGATAACGTGTATTAAATTTTATGGATGATCAGTTTTCGTGCAGTTTCTGTGCAGTGATTATAAAACCTGTGCTTACCCACATACAATTTTGTATTTATGCATGCATTTCTGTATATTGAGTTTTTATAGGGCTAGTAAATAATCAGTTATCATCAACAACATGACCAATAACTATAAATTATAGGGTAAGTATCATTAGGGTCATCCACAGGTGGGCAGGTAACCCAGGTTGAATTATGGCTCACCTGAGTAGTTATCTTGCGAGCATAAAATAGATTATAGCAGATCAGCATGGAATGAATGAAATATAGGTATTTTATACCTATTTGATTAACTTAATACCAAAACGGTATTACAAATATTAGTATGGATGAAGTATTGTGAATATCAGCATGACGGACGTTCAATTTGATTGGCTTGAAGATCACTAGGTTACACAATATAAAAAAAATTTTAAAGTAACCCTTACTATAAAAAACCATATCGTCAATTGGCAACTTGTAGTTTCATATGATAAAATTTATTAAAACATATTATAGTACTCTTTAACTCTTTGCACGTCTTCTGTAAAAAATGATCAGTATAGATCAAATATCTCAAAAAACTTTATTTAGAGGGCAAATTCAAGACCATAATATGTATACAATGCATAAGTTAATGGTATTAATTGTTTATATAAACTTTTTTTTGTTTCAAACTCAACGCCCCAAATAACATTAACTCACCCAGAAAATATAATTAAACATGTAAAAACCAATGAACGCAATCCTAAAAACAATAAAGACTTTTAAATTAGCAGAGTATAGAAGTCATAATGGGTAAGTATTCTTTATTTTTTAGTATTAATATTTTATTTAGTATTAAACAATTAAGAACTTAAATATATTTATTTCAGATCTACATTAGTAATAGATTTTGAGTTTGTAAGTATTATTGTTATATAAATTTGGCATTTTGTTATAACATTTTACTTTTAAAATTGGTTTAAATGGAAATAGGAATATCGACGATGCCTAAGGAATTTCAACTTAAGGTTACAGAATACGATATAATCAAATAAATTTTTATTAATAGATTAAAAAATATTAATGATTGATAAAGAGAGATTTGAAGGAGCAAGTCACTCACTTTATAATGCCTTTGGACTAGAATTTCGTTCAGGTACTTCACCAGCACTATAAAATCCATGAGTATTTGATTTACTCATATCATCAGTTAAATTTCCAGAAACTTTATCTCCAAAGTTTCAATATGCCTATACACCTGCGACATAATCATATGAACACAAAAGATTAGGCATCGTACCATTTTTACAAACTTCGGTGATATTTGAATCTTTATATTTATCTTTATTTACATCACCTACTTTTGGTTTCACTGTTTCAAGATCTTATTCAGTTTATTTTCTATAATTTCATAAAATTTATTGACAGATTTAATCTTGTGGGCCACTTAAAAATCTGGTTCAAGTGAGTTTTCAAAATTTTCATTGTTCATTTCGCAAATTTATCATTTACCGAACTAACCATTGCATTCTTTATTTTGTTTTTATCAATTTTCTCTTTACCAACATCCATTTTACACATCATTATTGCACTACTTCATTTAATACTTTCAATGCCTTTATTGATTTGTTCAACATACATCATTCTGACATTACCCTCAACATCTACCTCGTCTTCAACTCACATTCGGTTACAATGTCCAACAATATATACTACATCTGCCTTACTCAGTTTTGCTGATTTTTGACGATATTCAAGCGCTTTCTTTTCATCTTTATTACATTCGCTCTTTCAAATATTTCTTTGCCAAGATCTTTAGGTATGTCTTTGGATTTTTATTAACAAAAACTAAGGCTAGAATATAATGTTATAGCTTATAATAAGGTGCACACACTTCAGACTTCAAATTTTATATGTTTGGGATATAGCGAAAGTATTTCATTATTTAATACGCCAAAAAAATGAAAAATCTATTTATACTATTGTTTCAAAGTCTAATGTGTTACACAATTATTAATTTTTAAATTGCTGCAAACTACCATATCGTGGCTTAAATCTACTATCCCTGGGTCAGTAGATTTTAAGCACTTAATAATGTTTGGTGACACAAGTGCTGCATATACGACTGATGTCTTGTCAGGCCTCGAAGACTGCATACATATATGGCTATCATCCAATAGGCCGTATTACAAGACAACCTTGTAAACCATGCTATATGGCTAACGTCCTTGTTGGCCGTCCAGTAATGCTATATTAGACAAGAGGAGAAGGGAACGATGTATGCGAAGTATAAAATTTTAATTTTTTCAAAAAAGGCACCTGGTGGGGTTATAAAAAACAATTATATTTGTTTGCATGGCCTTATATAATCATTGCACTTAATTCTCTAGAATAACCACAAAAATTATTAATAAAATTATTACTATTAGCTAACAATTAAAAAAATAATATAGCACGGGGTACCCTTATAGTAACATAATATCTGTCACAACTCTTATTAAAAATATTATATTGTATTAAATATCTAAATTTATATAATGATCTACATTGCAAATTTGTTTACTTGTTTACTTTTTTTAACCAATTAAAACAAATGTCCACTATGCTATGAATATCAGTATGGTACGACATACCAGATGAGTATGGTATGGATGCAATTTTTATCAAACTGTACTATACTGATCTGTATAAATATAGTTAAAATAGTATGGTACATATATATTTAAAAATCGTACTAAACTAAACTGCTATTAGGGTTCTGCAATTTGATTTGATATTCAAATATTTGAATCAAATATTTGATCAAATTCAAATTCAAATTTGACTATATTTTGATTTGATCAAATTCAAATATGGCCAAATTTGATTTGATTTAACAAATATTTGATTTGATTTGAAAATTACTATTAAAAATTCAAATTCAAATCAAATTCAAATTCAAATATTTGAATCAAATCAAATTCAAATTAGGGTCAATTTGATTTAATCAAATTCAAATTGATCCAATATTTGATTTGATTTGAATTTGAGGAACCCTAACTGCTATTATATTAGATCTATATATTAGCTGAACAGTATAGTACGATTTGATAAAACCCACACTATACCATACCATATGGATCTGGTAGCTATACAATGAAATTGATGGGATGTAGGATTAATTTTTCTGTCACGTAACTTTCCGGTATTAATTGTCTGAGAAAAAATTGATTTGTTAGAGTTTGGGTCCATGTTGGTGGTTAGAAAGAGCATTATATAGCAAAATTGTGCAAGAAAACTTTTTTGTTAGGCAGAAAGATGATTTGCTAGTATAAATCTTACGATAAATACAATTTTTGTAAAACAAATGAATTTCTTTATGTTATACCTGATTCTGATTTTTAATTGGCTAATGGACATCAGAATATCACGTGGCCAGCAAATTGTTCAAACATTGATTCTTTCATTTTGATATATTATCAAAATTGAACGTTAATATCTACAATGAAGAAAAATTAGTATTGTTATGACTAGTTGGGAGAGCAATATCACGATCGCACAGTTTAGCTCTAGTAGCAACTCAAGTTGGTTTATTTTTAAAAGCAGTTTTTTATTAATTAGTATTCAGGAGATAATTGAAATTTGAGATTAACTTTATTAATGTGAAATGAAGGTCCTTAAATATATTTTAATTTACTATAAACTACTGCATACTAAATATTTCGCAATTCTTCATAGCTTAAGGCTTTGAAGTATTTGTGCTTTTAGACTATGAGCATTAATGCTACAAAATAAATAAGGCCTCTCTACATTATCTCTGTACCTCCACCCATTGCATACAAACAACAAATATTACCTTAAAGCCTCCACTACACCAAATGTCTTGCAATTTCAGATGGCTTGGGTCACTGGAATCTTCTGGTATTACCAATCGCATTTAAGTAACAGGTTAAAATTTTTAACCATGATAGTATGATAAAAACATTAAAAAAAATATCATATATAAAAACTTATATTAAAGATATCTAGTCTGCTTATCAATTATTCAAGGAAACAAATATAATGATAAAAATTGTAAAAATTGTATAGCTACTAGATCCGTATGGTATAGTATAGTGAGAATTTTATCAAAGCATACCATACTGTTCTAATATATATATATTTAATATAATAGCAGATCAATATAGTATGGTTTGATAAAATTGTATCCATACTATACTGATCTGGCATGTTGTACCTTACTGATATTCAATAATCTGGGATAGATACAATTTTATCAAACTGTACATACATTGTATATACCATACTGAATCTGTTATTATATTAAATCAATATATTAGCAGAACAGTATAGTACGATTTGATAGAATCCACATTATACCATACTATACGAATCTGGTACTATATAATGAAATTGACAGGGCGTAGGCAGGGACATAGAAAAATTATATATATATAGATATAAATAAACCAAAATTTTTAGTACAAAATTGTATAAAATAGAATTTTTGGCAGGAACGAATTTTTGGGCAAAATTAAGAGCAGTGTATGTTTAATTTGGGCCAGGTAATATAATTAGGAATGTCAGAAAGTTTCAGAAAAGTTCAGAAAAGATAAAATAGGAGTAAAATTTTATATTGCTATAAAAATGATTTTTTTACTATTGAAATGAATTTTTTACAAATCAAACTGGTATTTTCTATATCCCTGGGCATAGGATCAATTTTTCTATCAGTAACTTTACGGCATCATTTGTCTTTGAGAAAAAAATTGAAAAATTTTCGAAAGCAATTTTTTAATATGTAATTTTTTTTAAATTACAAAATTTTTTAAAATTTTTTGGATACAATTTTTATCATATGATCATAAAATGATTGACTTATAATTGTTTAAACATGTAACTTCTGCTAATATCGAAATTTTACCCAAGTCGATTGAAATTTTTACCTAAATTGATCAAATTTTTACTTTTAATTAAAATAATATTTCCATGTCCCTAGTTAGAAGGAGCATTATATAGCAAAATTGAGTAAGAAACTTTTTGTTAGGCCAGAACAATTAGCTAGTATAGATCTTATGATAAATACAAAACAAATGAATTTTTTTATATTACAACTGATCCTAATTTTTAATTAGCTAATTGATGTCAGAAGATCATGTGACTGGAAAGTTGTTTAAGCATTGATTCTTTCATTTTTGATATATTATCAATAAAGAAAAAACATTGAAAAGTATACAGTATCATGTGTGAAAACTTATATTAAAGATATTTAGTCCGCTTATCATTTATTCAAGGAAACAAATATAACGATAAAAAAATGTAAATATTGTATAGCTACCAGATCCATATAGCATGGTATGGTGTAGTATAGTGTGGATTTTATCAAAGCATACTATACTGTTTTGCTAATTTATATATTTAATAATAGCAAATATTATGGTATGGTTTAATAAAATTGCATCTATACTATACTGAAATTATATCTAATTTTAAAAACCTGCACATACTATAATCAACTATAATTCTACTAATATATATAACAACTGGATCAGTACAGTACATATTTTAAAAATCCAGAGTGTACTATACTAATATGCTCACCCATACTATATTGATTTGTGAAAATACTAATTGAACCATAATCATACCATATTGTAATTTTCCCTACTATACTATACAATCCTGGTCATCTGTACAGAAAATTTATACAGTAAATTACCAAAACAATTGGTAAGTTTTGTAACAAAATTTACAGTAAATTGTGATAAAAACCACAACTGTTAATTCCAATACAGGCTAACTCAAACCTATACTATATTGGGGTATCATATAAAATTCTACTAAAATAAGACAAAATTTTAAATGATTTTTTCTGATTAACCAATCTAGAGTTCGAATTCGGATAACATTTACCTGAACAATTGCTAGATATCCAGGTTACACCCACCCAGATCAAATTACTAGTAACAGCTAAAAAATATTTACATTAATTTGTTATAAAACTTTCTACACTAAAATCAATCTTAATCTTTTGATGCACAACAATTAATTATATTTTGCATAGCTCATATTTTTGATAATTTATTAAATTCGACATTGGCATTTCATTTTGTTAGATATTATCATTTGTAGCCAAATTCGTAAATGTAATGAGTAAAGTAATAGCACTTTGTATTCATATAGAATCTGGATTCAATATTGAATTTGAATTTATCCAAATTCAGGTTATTATCTGGATACAAATTAAAAAATATTATCAGAGGGTTTTTTTTTTCTTAAGCCAATTTTTTTAATTTGGTTTTCTTATTGTTTTAAGCCCACTTTTTTTTTTGAAATTTTACTTTTTTTTTTTTTTTTTTTTTTTTTTTTTTTTTTTTTTTTTTTTTTTTTTTTTTTTTTTAGAATTAGATGGCTAATTCCAGACCCGGACAGGTTTGTGAACTTCAAATCAGACCTGGACCAAACCTATAATTATGATTGAGTCCATTCAGGTTTAGTACTTTAGTACTTTAGGTTCGGGTCTGCTTTACAGAAACTATCTAATTTTTATTCATTAAGTTATTATAATCTTAAAGATTATCATAAAATTATCAAATTTATATTTTATAATAATCTTATAATACTCATAATAATCTTATAATAATCTTAAAATAATCTTATAATAGTCTTATTTTATAATAATCTTAAAACAATCTTAAAATAATCTTATAATAATCTTAAAATAATCTTAAAATAATCTTATAATTATCTTAAAAAAATCTTAATAAAATCTTAAAAACATCTTAAAATAATCTTAAACAATAATCATATGATTATCTTATAATAATTTATAATTATTAAACTATAATATTATTATTACTATTAAATATTAAATCTTAAAATAACCTTTTATTTATAAAAAAAAATAATATTAATAACTTTAATATTATTTTAAACTATCTGAAATTTATTAAAAAAAAGTGCTAGTTTCTGTAAAGTGTGTCTGGGTCCGAAATTTTCAAAATTTATAGTTTAAGTCTGGGTTTGAGTTCGGGTTCAGCCAGACCCAAACTTCAGAGCCCTAAATTAAAGACTGTTATAGTTAATGACAATGAAACATGCAAAGAATAAAGAACTAGATGAAATAGTAAGTATAAAGAATCAGATATAATGAATCTAGGTCAACAATTACTTTAACTTAAAATTTGAAACCTACCCAACCTACTCTGAAATGGTGAAGACATATGATTTTATCATTTCCTCACTTGTATTTTAGGATTTCTTTACTTGCATTTTGTATTTACAGCTGGCTTGCTTCGGCAGATGGGTAATAGTGTATAAAATAGTATGATAAAAATCTGGATCTACCATTTTTATATTGTATATACCAGTATTTTAAAATTGGGCTAATGCAACAAATAGTACATGATCTGGAATTTTCTGAAGTAACAGGTGCATGCATCTATGTGCCTCAATGATCTGATAATTATTTTCTACTAATGCAGGTTTTTTTTATTGAACTGGTATTTTTTTATTTAACAGGTGCATGTACTGGTAAATTAAAATTTCTATTTTAAACATTGGTGGGAATAACTCAACTGGCTACAATAATCCTATAGCAACTCTCACAATTACTATAGCAGGCTTGCTTTGGCAGACAGAAAACTACTGTCTATGATTGCTTTTTACAGAACATTATTGCCATTCTGGTTATCAATCACTTCTATTATACTTCTAACAACTTTTAATAAAAATAATATCTAGCCTAAATTATTTGTTGGTATAGTTCAAATAAATGCAAAATGTGTCATATAATGCAAATGCTTTTGACTAAGTTTGTAATATTAAAAAATTTACAGTTAGGTCTTGCTATAGAGTTAGAGTGATACCTAATATATGTAATATTCATTTTTGTCATTTTTAATTAGTGCACCAAACAGGTTTATGCACTTGTTTTTTTGTATAGTGTAAACAGTCTAAAGACATCAAATCAATTAATAATTTTTTTAAATTCTATCTTTTCAATAAAAAATTTCAAAGTTGCAAAATAAAATATATAAGTTGAGCTTTTGACAAAGTCTATCAAATTATGTATTTTATTTTAAAAATTTTTTTGCTTATTATTGAGAAGAAGTAATTTTAAATTTATAAGTTTTTAAAATTTTAGCACTATATATAAAAAATTAAAAAATATATAAAAATTTTAACCAATTAAATTCAATTTTATAAGTAAATGATTGACAAAAATTTCAGTACTACTATAAAAATTTGATGTAACTAAACTATTTGTACTATATTTTTTCTTTTTATATTTTTTTTGTGTTTTTTTTTTTACTTTGCTTACATATTGGCTGATCTGGGATAATTACATTTTATATTTTCCTATTGACTAATTCTCTTTTTGGATTTGTAACACTTGTACAAATAAATAAACACCTCTTATTCTTCAAGTGCATTTATTATTATATAGTGTTGACTATATTAAATCAAATAGTCAATATGCAATATCTTATCACCTGGAATATGTGACTGGTTGATCAACAAAATTAGAAAAATTATTTTTCTATTTTATGGTTTTGCCTAAGAAAAAAATTCTGCTCATAATTTTGATATAAGCATATCTAAATAGAGGACCCCAGATATCTAGTATAGAGGTCATACTTGTTTTTTTTTAGCAAAATCCCCTGAAATTTGAGAAGCAAAAAACAGTTTTTGCCAATTATCTTGGCATTCAGTAGACCAATTTGAACAAACTTTTCTTTAAAATGAAGCTCTTAGTGAGGCGCATCTAACAAAAAAAGTTCATCCAATTCTGATCACTAGATCAAAAGTTATTTAAACAAATATGTTTTGTTATTTTTAGCAAATAGAGCCAAAATTGGCCAAAATCCAGTTATGACCTATACTAGGAAAATGGGAACCATTTAAAGTCCGAAGGACAAATATAAAATATTACACTGATCTAGCCAATAACCATCAGTTTTCTATTGTTTTAATTGTTTTTTTTATGTTACACCTGATCTAGCCAATCAGGATTCAGAATTTGCTAACACACGGACATCGGGTGTACTATTGCTCTACCTGTGAGTGTCCTTCGGACAATAAGAGATGTCCGGGGTCCTCTAAATAGTTTTCTGACTTTTATAAAAAATATAATATTTAAAACATGCAATTATTTGCCATAATAACTAGTATTTATTATATTATAATATTTAAAATATGTAATTATATTTGCTAATAATAAATATTATTTATTATACGGCTTTGTTAAATCACACCACTGGTGTCCAACACCACTATAATTTTTATTATGAGCTGCAGTATAACATGAAAATCAGGTGTAATGCAAATTTTTGGATATTTTCTAAAAAATGACTAGAACGCAAAAACTCGTTTATGAAATTATCTTTGAGGCTCTAACAAAAAAAATTCATCATAAAATTTTGGTATAATCAATGCCCCTGCCCCATCCCAGGCCTTAACCCTAACCCTAATATTAATCGAAATTTAGCATTTGTTTTTATTTTGATTTGCATATTACACGAATTTCATATTACTGGTGCTGAACACCATGGTGCGATATAACATTTCTGTTATTATATTATAATTTTTAAAGGAATAATTTAGAAAGTTGATTCTAATTTTTCAGTTTTTAGTAGTAAACTAATTTTCAGTTGAAAAAATAATCAACCAATCAATATGCTAGATAACTCTTGCCAATTACCATATTAACATAACCAATAAAATTTGTTTAATTTTATATGTTGATTTTATATGTTTGTTTTATATTATGCCCTCTTCCAAGAATCCTAGAAATAGAAATGTAAATATGTGAGATGCATGTGTGATATGCTAAATTTTTAATATAAAATTTTCTGACTAACATTAATATAATATAGTGCTCCTAGGTCTGGTCCGGGTCTGGTCCGGTCCGGGTCCGTTTCGGGATCAGACCAGACTCAGACTCTAAATTTTACTAATTTCAGACTTCAGACCAGACTCAGACTCAACTATGAGTCCGGTCCGGGTCTGGTCCGAAGTCTGCAGACTGGTCTGAGTCCGAATATAATTATATGTATTTTTTGGCGCTGAACAAGTTTACTTAGTGCATTTTGTAAGAATTAATTAGTAAAATTTTATGAATCATAAGATTTTATAGAATTTTATTAATAAAATTCTATAAAATCTTATAATTCACAAATTTTTATTAATTAATTCTAACAAAATGCACTAAGTAAACTTGTTCAGCACCTAAAAATACATTAAATCGGCAGGGTTGTTTTTATTTTACTTGAAATTTGGAGAAAAGATGCATAATTTTGGATTTTTGATCAAAAAAGTCAAATTTAAGCATCTTTTCTCCAAATTTCAAGTAAAATAAAAACAACCCTGCCGATTTAATGTATTTTTAGGTGCTGAACAAGTTTACTTAGTGCATTTTGTTAGAATTAATTAGTAAAATTTTGTGAATCATAAGATTTTATAGAATTTTATTAATAAAATTCTATAAAATCTTATAATTCACAAATTTTTATTAATTAATTCTAACAAAATGCACTAAGTAAACTTGTTCAGCACCTAAAAATGTATTAAAACGGCCTATTTGTTTTTATTTTACTTGAAATTTAGAGATTTGATGCATAATTTTGGATTTTTGATCAAAAAAGTCAAAATTAAGCATCTTTTCTCCAAATTTCAAGTAAAATAAAAACAACCCTGCCAATTTAATGTATTTTTAGGTGCTGAACAAGTTTACTTAGTGCATTAAGTTAGAAATAATTAGTAAAATTTTGTGAATCATAAGATTTTATAGAATTTTACTAATAAAATTCTATAAAATTTTATGATTCACAAAATTTTACTAATTATTTCTAACTTAATGCACTAAGTAAACTTTGTTCAGCACCTAAAAATACATTAATTCGGCAGGGTTTTTTTATTTTACTTGAAATTTGGAATTAAAATGTTAAAATTTGACTTTTTTGATCAAAAATCCAAAATTGTGCATCAAATCTCTAAATTTCAAGTAAAATAAAAACAAATAGGCCGTTTTAATACATTTTTAGGTGCTGAACAAGTTTACTTAGTGTATTTTGTTAGAATTAATTAATAAAAATTTGCGAATTATAAGATTTTTTAGAATTTTATTAATAAAATTCTATAAAATCTTTATGATTCATAAAATTTTACTAATTAATTTTTACAAAATGCACTAAGTAAACTTGTTCAGCGCCAAAAATACATATAATTATATTCGGACTCAGACCAGTCTGCAGACTTCGGACCAGACCCAGACCAGACTCAGACTTGACTATAAAGTCTGAATATAAAAGTCAGACTTGACTAAAGTCTGGTTCGAGTCCGGTCTGTAGGAGCAATAATATAATATCTTGCTTGCATTATATATTTAGACAATTTCTAATTAGCAATTGGCATGTATCGATATGCATAAAATAGTAATACAATCGATCTAACTCTAATACATCAGTAAATTATATATACTTAATCTTATGCAAGGTATTATGGCCTGTAATATTTAAAATCTTACAATCAATGCAGTATATTATATAATTTATTACAAAATATTATAAAATTTATTTTGAAATATTTCAAAATATATTGTGAAATATTGCGAAAAAGACCAAATAAAAAAAATGCTAATTACCCTTTTTAGAATTTGTAGGAGGTAATATTTCACATATGTATTTTGTAATATTTTTTCATTATTTCGCAATATTTAGCAAAATTTCACAAATTTTCAATAATTTTAAAAAAATAAATAAATGATATATATATTCTTATAATTATGCTTTTTTACAGGTTTTCACAATATTTTGGTTTCATAATTTTAATATAAAATTTTTATTTTTTTATTTGTTATTATTATACATTATATTTTACATTTATTAAATATACATTTTTAATTAATATTGAAATATATATTTTATTATACAGTTGCCTCTCTCTTATTCGAACAGGCTGTCCCAAGAGATTTTGTTCAGTATAGAGAAAATTCGTAATATAAGATTTCTCTTTTTAAACTGAACTCTAATAAAATTTCGTTATATAAAGAGTTACTAATAAAAAAGCCCATTTGATACATCATCTGGTATAGATTAAAAAAAAACCATTACACTATATATTCCATTATTGTATCTATGTGCATACTCACTCCCTAAATAACAGCTATCGTCCTATTCTTCCACCCGTAAAAGATCCATCTGCTCCACTTTCCGCCTATATACGATTTATCCACCCCACCTTCTATCTATTAAAGATCCATTTTTATCTATTCTACTCAACTAACCCTCATATGACCATAAAAAACCTATCTACTCACAGAAAAATAACAAACAAATAAATAAATAAATAAATAACGAAATATTTAAAATAATTTAACAAATAAAAATAATAATAAAAAAAATTTTAATAAAAATAAATATAATTTTAATAACGTTTAAAATAAAAAAAAATTAAATTTATAATGTAAATTTTATTATTTTTTACTTATAAAAATAAATACTTATGATACAATTAATTTTTTTTATGATTAAATGATTATGATTGAATCACAATCAAAATCATAATTATTTAATCATAAAAAAATTTAATAATAATGTCAGAATTATACTAACTGCAAAAATAAATAAAAATTAAATTAATATATAAAATAAATTTTTATCTTTATTAATTTAAAAATATATACTATACAAAAATTTCGCTAGCTAATCAAATTTTTAAGATCACAATGTAAAGTTTGTAAATCAAAATTTACTAGTATCAATATGATGTAAATTTTGAGTTACAAACTTTACATTTGATTTAAAATTTGATTGGCCTGCGAAATTTTTATATTTTTTTTTATTATTAACTAGCCAGTATTTTCTATTTCCTGTACCCACGAGTTTTATAGAAACTGTAAAATAATAAAATTATATTTCTAAAATATAAAATTAAATATTTGATGCGGTCTGTGAATTAGTCGTCATAATGAAGATTTGTAATAAGACAAAAAACCATTCTTAGGTTTAATAAGTTTAAATTATAGCAGCTTCACTTATACTGTAGTATTAATTACTTATGAGAGTTAACAAAGGTAATAGTACCTCGATCCTATTCTTTAATTAAAGGCCATTCAAATCGAATCCAAATACTTCTTTGTATATAACCTGAATCTGGACGAATCTGGGTTTAATTATTCAATCCGTATTCTATATGAATCGTTAGTGGGTGGCACTTCATGCCACCCATGTTGCTCAGTACATTTGGTCGGTGTTGGCAATTTTTTGTGGCCAATTTTTTTAGTAATTGGTTGGCAAACGGCCAATAGCCAATTGGCTAATAGTTAAATTTCGGTCAAAAATTTCTAACTTACACAATATTAAAAAAGACTATATTGTATTAGATTGCTTGTTACGGTTTTATTTAATCTTTATTTTAACAAATAAATATTAATTGAGGCGTATTAATATAAAGATTAATGTTAATACAAATAAAGTAGATAAAACATGTACTATAATTTTTTATATCATAAAAATTGACATAAGCCATATGTGTTAGTGAAATTTAAATACATTGCTGCCATGCTCAGGAATCGTTCTTTTTAAAAAAAATCAGCACAGATCTGCTAATCTGAAATCGAGATCTACTAGAATGTGCAACAAGAAATTTCATCAAAAAAGGTATAAATAAAACATAGTTTGCAAGGTGAGTGGGTGGGCAGTACTCTAGTAATGGTTTATGAATTCGAAATAGTAAATTTAAATAGAGTAAAGAGTATACAGTAATGTATAGTATTGAGTATATAAAAACGTAAAGATTTTTTTAGGTAATTTGGCATGATCTGATTCCTAAAGGAGAGTATACAAGGCAAAGACAGGTTGATCTTTGATCAAGTATTTTCACGGTAACTAAGGAAAAATTTTATTTATTTTAATTAAAATAATATAAAAAAAAAATGCAAAAAAAAGGAAAAAACCAAATATGGAAAACAATCATCGTACAGGAAAAGTACAGAAGTACCGAATTAGAACAAAACCATGCAAACAAACTGTATTCTAAGTTTATTTAATTATATTTTAATGATTCTTTTTTTTTTATTATTAAAGAATTTTTTTAATATTAAAGATTTTTTTTTTAATAATTTATTTATTTTATTATTTTTATTATATTTTAACGATTCTCTTTTTTATCTATTTAATATACCGCTAATTAGTGTATTAAAAATAATTGTCTAGAGGAAGGTTTAAAAGACCGATAAAGGAAAGTATTTGTTTCAGAGTATAGTAGAAGGGAGGTTTCAAGAAAAGGGGAAAGTTCGGAAATTAAAGATTGTTAGAAAAAGGAAAAGTTGTTAGGGAAAGAGAAGGTTGTCAGAAGAAAGGAGTGTTTGTTAGGGAAGAAAAGGTTATAGGGAGAGGTGAAGGTTGTTGGGGAAAGGAAAAGTTGTCAAATATTTGACCCATCAGGTCACTATTATCTGACCTGGGTCATGACCCAAGTTAAATATCTGACCCGTCAGGTCACTATTATCTGACTCGGAGCAGACCACTAGTTTTAATTAATTATATAAAATAAAATTTATTCATAATACAAAATAAATTTATTTAATTAAAAAATTATATGTACTGATTAATCTGTGTTTGGATCTGGAATAGCAAATTTATTATGCTAATTCGATATATCCAGAGGAAATATATATATAATATTTTGTTCTGGATGTTTTAGTTCGGATTATCAAGAGTCCGGTATATAGAGGGCTGGAGTAGAGAGAGGCAACTGAATATTACATTATTATATAGTATTATTTTTATATTATTACAAATATTTTGGACTACTTTTGCACTTCTTTGTATCTAATTCTATTACAATATACAAAAACTAGTCCTATACACTTATTTTTGCTTACCTCACAGTTAGCTATTATCTTTACTTCTTTGTTTTTTATTGTTTTTGTTTTGGCTATTTTTTTTGTTTTGGCTATAACTTTCATTTCAGACACTTTTTTTAAATACTTCTAAAAATAGTAAAAAGTGAAAAAATCAAAAAAATATTTTTCAAAAGTGTTGGTATTCTTGCAAATTGCCAGAGAAAACTAGTATATTTTGCATAGTGCTCTTGTAAAGTGCCAAAAAAGTCGCAAAGTGTCAAAGAAGTTAGAAATAAATAAAATAAAATAAAAATTAAAAAATAAATAAAAAAAACAAATAAAAAAACAAAAAATATAAGCAAA
>QKWP01000742.1:37638-50351 GCA_003550325.1 Gigaspora rosea | reverse complement strand
AAAAAAAAATAATAATCTGTAATTACAGTTGCCTCTTTCTAATCCGAATCTCTCTAAACTGACCACTATTAAATTCTCTCTAAACTGAACAAAATCTTATAGAACATTTGTATATTTCGAATACTTTCAAAATATTTTAGGATGATCTGTAACCTGGATCATATCAAGGACGCGTTTGACTAATATTTTCAAAATGTTTCGATGATTTTTGATAATTGTACTACAAGATCGATTAGATCTTTGTTTATTTTTTTTGTTTATAATTTCGATCTTTTATCAATTTTATATTGTTTTTTCATTTTCCTTTTGTTTTATTTAGTTTCATTTAGTTTCGTTTTGTTTTGTTTAGTTTCGTTTTGTTTTTTTTTATATATATATTTTTTTTATTTTTTAATTTTTTTATTTTATTTCTACACTTTACTACTAGCACTTTACAAGAAATCCAGTGCCGTTTCAGTACTTAGCACAAGCTAACTCAGCCTTTCGACAATTTGCAAAAACACACAACACCTTTCTCTAGCAATTTCGAAAGTTCAAGAATGCAAGTTTTCGCAAGTTTTTGTAAGGTTTTGTTTTATTTATTTTTCGTTTTATGTTTTTGTTTTTGTTTTTTTTTTATTTTTATTAATTTATTTTATTCTGGCACTTTGCGAAAACCTTCGACGATTTCTAAATTGCAAAAACATAAACTTGAAATAGAGATTCAGGGATTTGTTTATTTTTTTATTTAGTTTGCTTACTTTTTTGTTTTTTGTTTGTTTTCTTTTTTTTTACTTATTTTTTTAACTTTATTTTATTTTATTTATCTTTTACTTTTTTTGAAACTTTGCAAGAAAACGACTTGACTTTCTGATACTTTACAAGAACACCAATTCTAACATCTCTAGTACTTTGCAAGAAGTAAGAATATAAACGAATATAAGCGAATATGGGCGAAATATAAGTTTATTTTTTTTGTTTTTGTTTGTTTTTGTTATTTTTTCTGTTTGTTTTTTGTTTGTTTTTTTTTACTTATTTTTTTAATTTTATTTTATTTTATTTATTCCTTACTTCTTTCTTAACTTTGCAAGAAAACAACCACTTTCCGGCACTTTGCAAGAAGTAACAAATATAAGCGAATATAAGCAAATATGAATGAATCTAAGCGAATATGAGCGAATATAAGGAATATAATAGTTTATTTTTTGTTTTCATTTTTTTATTTTTTTTGGATTTATTTTTTTTTGGCATTTTTTTATAATAATTCATAATAAAATATGTAATATTTTAAAATATAATAATAATAAATAAAAAAAATAAAATTTTATATTAAAAAATTTTGAAAACTTGCGAAAACTTGTAAAACGTTTAAAAATTTGCAAAAAGCATGATTATGTGAATATAATAATTATTAATTGATATCATATTTGATAAATATCGATTAACCAGATATATATCGATTACTATCACTATCGATAGTAATCGACAGGGGTGATGAGTATTGATATATATCTTACCGGTTAGTAATCGATATATATCTATATATAAAATTTGCTGATGTACCCTCTACCTCCTTCACCCACTCAATTGAAAAAGTTCTTACATGATAAAAATTTTTCAAACTCTAACCAAAAATAGAAATTGGATTTTGTGTTCATCCAAAAATATTAGATTATACAAATTTCAACCTCTAATAGACTAGTTTGATTAAGTTTATTTGTAGCAAGATTAGGTTTCTTCCAGAAACAAAAATTTTTTGCAGTAATTAAACTCAAATTCTGCAGTAATTAAATTTAATTTCTGTGATTATTTTCAAAATAAAATTTTGCCAAAATTCTGCAATAAAAACTCAGTTTTTGCATTTACAATTTGGTTTAATACTAATATTCCAAAGCTTTCTGCTGACCATGCTCATATTTTATGATAATTGATTGTCTATCTTTCCAAACTACTTTGCCAAAACTTTCAATTTGATTGGATACTGGTTAAAATTTAGATCAATTCTGCAATTATCTGTAATAAAATTCAATTTCTGCAAAAATAAGTAAATTCTGCAAATTCTGCAGCATTCTGCATTTTGCAGAAAATCATCATCCCTGGTACCTCTCTATTTATCATTGAAAATTTTTTACTTAGGCACTGACCTTTGGAATATTTTAAACACCAACAAACAATAGAGATCAGATTTTGTATTCCCACAAAAATGGTTGGATTAAACAAAATTTCAAACTCTAACAGCACAGGTCAGATCAGGTTCATATAACCAAGATTAGGTTCAAATGAACCAAGTTTGGGTTAAGAGCCAAGTTTGGGTTCAAATAAAACAAAATTGAGTTCAAGAACCACGATCAGTTTCATTTTAACCAAGAATGGGTTTATTTGAACTATGATCAGGTTTAAATGAACCAAATCAGGTTTATTTGAACCAAGACTGTGTTCTTTTAAACCAAGATCAGGTTTATTTGAACCAAGACTAGGTTCAAATAAACTATAACTGGGTTTAAACAAACCAAGACCATGTTAATTTAAACCCAGATAAAAAAAAATTAGAAACCTCAACCTGAGCAATGCCCAGCCTAACACTAGTCTACTACATCTAAAGTGCTATTGTTTGTTACTATTTTCTATTATGTTATGCTTTTTTTATATAGCAAGATAGTAAAAAAAATAGTAGCTTTCCACCTTTTCCACTTACTCATTCTTGAAAAAATTCTTACACAGGTACTGATCTATGAAATTTTTTCAAACTCTGACCAAAATAGAGATCAAATTTCATGTTCTTAAGAAAATAGTTGGGTAAAATTCAAACTTTAACAGACTAGGTTTGGATCAGTTTCTTTGAACCAAAGTGGTTAAGGTTAAGTTACATATTGGAGCTATTGTAATTTCTACTTATAAATGAGCAGAATTAAACTTTATACTTATACTATATAATATATTGAACAATTTAGTTAATAATATATATATTCTTTTAAAATACAATTATTAAAGCAAACAGGATAAACTTTGTGCTCACCCTAGTAATTTCATTAAATATAGTCAGACCCCAATAAATGCAACCCCCTAAATACAACACCCCTAAATACATGCAAACATATCAGGCCCGCGATGGGACCTATAAATAAATGCCCTTCGATTTTTGCAATTGCATGGTATTTTTCTGGCCCAACTATAGTAAGTTCTCTCTATAAATGCATCCACGTAACTATTAACTAATGAAAATTTCAGATTTTTAGATTATTAAATGCATGTAGCTATGCATGTAGCTATACATGTAATATGTGGAGTTAATAAAAGAAAATCCCTGGAAATAATGTGAAATAAGAGCCATAGTTCCCAATAGTTATAATTAAAGTATTTATTTTATACTATATGAATGAGCTCTATGTTCAAATTTCATAGATCGCTTTATCATCGTATAAAACAAATATGAAAAAATCTATAACAGAAAGCACTATCAAAAAACTATTTTTTTCTATATGTATGTTATGTAAACGTACATACATAGTTTCTATATCAAATGATCACACTGTGTCATACTAAAAGTATAGAATTTTATTATATATAGTAGTAATTTTCTCTTACAAGACTAACTAGAATGTAATTGCCAAATTTTAAACACAATAAAACACACAAAATATGATATACCACTGATATACCGTAAAACTCAGAAAATAAATGCCTATAGTAAATAAGCGCCACATTTATGTTCTATAAATAAGAGCTGTCAAATAAATTTAAATTGCATCATTCACTGATCACAAGATTGATCAATCGTAGAGTCAGCATGTTCAAATAACTAGTGAATAAGCACCTTAAAAAAGTGGTGGCTATTTTTAGAGTTTTACGGGATCTAAAGTACTATTATTCAGCTTTGATTACTCCAAAAGCTTTTAATATTATACCAGTCTTGCTCTTTTTGAACAATAGATATGAACAAATTATTGTTAGAATGTCTATAGATAAACCTATTAATAAAGCATTTTACTTAATAATGAAACTTGAAAGATACTTATCTTACAATTTAAAATCGTAATACATAACATTAGTTCTCACAATGTCCCTAATATAATTATTACTTCAAGGGTGTAGTGACTTAGAGAAGTTGTTAAGGTGTCACCCCAAGCAGCAGGTCTAGAGTTCAAATCTCACTGGAGACGGTTTAGAAAAATAGGCCTATGTACAGGTAACATTTATTTGACGATAGTTAGCACACTGTTGGCACATTACCTGTAGTCCTTGGTTACCATCTCAAATGGAAGCTTTGGACAAAGTGGTATCTCGTGTAGTGATGCCACTGAAATTGATTTTTGAAAAAGGCCTATTTCGTTTTCATTAGAGAAAATTAAAATTTTTTATAAGGAAGAGCAAATAAAATTTATATAGATATGTTCCTTATAATTTTGTTTATTCAAAAAAAGTATCAAATAATTTCATCTTTCAAGTAAAATAGGTCAAAAACAATTTCGTCTTCAAATTTTAATTTCGGGTTTTAGAACCCTAAATGCTTTCGTCCTCATGTATAATCTCATGATATAGACAAATCCAAGGAACTGAAATAATTGAAACCTGTTTGGCAAGACCCAAATAAGGAGGTAGCAAATATCTTTGAAGATACTGCGGATACTAAAATTTGAGACCAAAAAACTGGACAAACACTCCGGGCAAGTTGGCACACCAACCTGGCTACTGGAAACATACTGGAGGAAAAGGTCCTGTACTGCAAAATTAGGAACCAAGGAAAGTAAACCAAAAAGGCATCTAAAGCTAAGGTACAATGACCTATCCAGGCTAACTGGTTTGGTAGTTTGGGATGAATAGGCTATAGGACTGGTTGATGTAGGTATTGGGATCAAAATGAACCTTGTAAGGGCGCAGATACTGTGCGTTTTAATGGTTTGCCCTGACTGCTAGTGGTGGTCCTCAGCCATTGTGAATGTATTCAAAGCCTAATCTAGAAATGTGTGGGTCATAAAAAGATTAGGAGGTATGTACTATACCCTCCCTAGAGTAATCTGGAAGTTGGAATGCTACTAGATTACTATAGAATTAGGGTGCAAGTAGTATGGCAAATGTCGATCTGAGTGGTCTTCAATTGAAGCAGCACGAGGTTATATATAGGTGTGATTGTAGTGGGTAATACAGGATGGAGACACCAGAAAGTTTAAATGGGTAATCTCCTAGTTAGGTTATAGGTACGACATATAGTATAGAACCTTTGGGCGGACTACTCAAATAGGCAACAAAAAGTTGTACGTGTGGCTATATATACTACAGTGAACCCTTAAATCAACTAGTTCTATATCAGAAGTTGAATCAGAGCCTTTACAAATAAATAAATAAAAAAAAAAAAAAACTTTGCAAAAATTTTTGTTAAAATTTTAAAAATTTTTTTAAAATTTTGAAATTTCTGTAAACCTTTTTTATAATTCTAGCTGGCACTATGGTAATGCTGGCCAAAATTATAGTGCCAAATTTTACACTTATTAATAAAATTAGGTAACTTTAAACCTTTATAACTATAGTTAAACTTAATAAATTAAAAAACAAATACTATAGCTTTATTCTTAAAGTCTTTCTCTACATTTCTATAGAAAGAAAAATTGTTCTAGCTATACTAGTTATTTTTTTATAACATTTTAAAAATTATCAATTTTACTTGTTGATTTAAGGGTTCCCGCACTGTAGGACCCTGAAATATACATAAATAGGTCAAGTATGAGTTTGTTTATTTTTGAGGTTTTTTATGCAGATCATTCTATTTATAGTAATTTTTTGCTTGTTTTTTCTGCAGATCTTTTTTTTAGTAACCCTATAATTAATCTGACCTATCTATGTATATTTCGGGGTCCTTATGTACTCTCATTAACCAAGAATGTATTATCTAAAAACCTAATAAAAATCCACTTTCATGTGACATTGCAAAAAAAAAAAAAAAAGAAAAAAATAATTATTACTTCCTAATAAAGCTAGTCTTTATACAAACATTGTTTCCTGATTAGTTTTTTGGGTACAGTGATAGTGAACCTATGCAAAAATTCTGCCTCGACCCTGTGAAAAGAACAATAAATGATAGTTAGATAGTGTCTATTATGCAGGATTTGTAATTTTGTTATTTCTTGAGAAAAAGTCAATAAGAGCTCAATAGATAAATATTTATTAAACTCCATTAATACCATTGAGGTCCTCTATTCTAATTTGTATATTAGAATTTTTTTTTGCTTAATGATTTTTTCTTTTTTGCGATTTTGTTTTTAAGAATATTCATAGAACCTACATAATTGCAGAAATTATTTGGGATCTTTGCTAGGAAAATCACACTTCGACATTTTCTGATCAGGTAATTTTAGACAAATTTAGAACAACATGCTAGTTCTTATATAAATATAAATCATCTTTTATCTTTATTGATTCAATAGTATATCAAATATACTTTTGAATAAAGTCAAAAGATGATTTGTATGCAAATAAAAACCGGTATGCTTGTTTAAGTTTGTTCAAATCAGCCCGATCAGAAAATGTCAAAAGGTGATTTTTCTAGCAAAGATTCCATTTAGTTAAAGCAGAAATACCCTGAACACTCTGCAGGTTCACCCATGTTAATTTTTTTTAATTAATATATGAAAATAACAAAAAAGTATAATAATATGGCAGATATAACAGAGTGTTGTTACAATTGATTAGATGTTTAGATAAAGTCCTATAGTTAAAATACTGAAATAAAATTTAATTATTATTTTGATTTTAATAAAGAATAAATATCAAGTTTTTGCTCAAATAAATTTTTTTGAATAAAATCTTATATACCTGTTGTACCTGTAAAATATAAACCATAACATATCTTCTAATAAATAAAAGAAAAAACTACTCTTAGCAATTAACAAAGAAAAGAAATTATTGGATTTAAAGAAAAAAATCCAAACATCAGTCATTTTGACCTTGTCGAATGGGTGAAAATAAATATGAGCCTTGATGTTCATCCCTCTACTATTGGGCGTTTAATAAAAAATAAAGACAATATTAGAGACAATCTATCTGCAAAAAGGCAGAAGACTATACAGCATCCAAATCTTGATAATTCGTTACTAGAATGGATCCTTCAAAACCAAGACCAAATCATATTAAGTGATGCCATTCTAATTGAAAAAGCAAACTCTTTTGCTCAATTGTTAAATATACCATACCAGATAGTAGTCTTAAATTTTCGCATGGCTGGTTGTTCAAATTTAAAAAAAGGTATGGCATAAGCTAAATAACAAAACATGGTGAAAACACATCTGTAAATAACGATGTTGTTGCTACTGCAATTCCTAAATTAAGAAGACTATTAGAAAAATATGATTTAAAAGATGTTTATAATATGGACGAAACAGGATTGTTTTATTGGTAAGGATATATAATATTAAATTTTAATAACATAACTTATTGGTTTTTTTCTTCTCTTAGCCTTGAACCAGATATTACATTGGCAACAACTCGTCTTAAAGGAAGAAGAAAGAATAAAGAACGATTAACTATAGCACTTTGTGCTAATGCTGATAGAATGGATAAAATTAAGCCATTAGTAATTAGAAAGTCTTTTAACCCACGCTGTTTTAAAGGTATTAAACATAACAGACTTGGTGTTATATATGAAAGTAGTGCTAATGCATGGATAACGAAAATTATATTTCAAAAATGGCTTAAAGATTTTGATTTGAAAATTGCTAGTTGTAAAACGCTTTTTCTAATGGATGGTGCAAAGGTTCATTTTTATAGCAATTTAATCTTTGAAACGCAACTGTTTATATTTTTTCACTATATACAATATCTCATATTCAGCCTCTAGATACTGGACTCATTATGTCATTCAAACATTGCTACAAAAGTTATTTTATAAAATGGTTACTTGATCAATATGAATCCGGAAATAATGATAAAATGGATGTTCTTACTGCAATTAGGTTTATAGCCAAAGCATAGAAAGAAGTATCCTCAGAAATAGTGCATAATTGCTTTTAACATACTGGTAAAGTTATAATAAAAGTTATAATTTTTAAGTTTTTAATAAATTAGATTTCATACAAAAATTCTGGTAATTTTACAACCCTATATATAGGAATTCTTCTAGTTATCTATATGATGATGATAGCGATGATGATATTAAAGTACTTGATGTTGACAATAATGTCGAATTGAACAAAGAATTATGTAAAGATATCGAAGCACTAAATTTTCGAAATGTGATGGGTCTTGAAGAATAAATTAACTATCCAGAAGAATCAGAAATATATAAATCATTAAGTGACCAAGAAATAGTAAATCTAACCACTGACCTAGAACTTGAGGAGGATAAAAGTGATGAGGTGATGACAGCACAGAAATGCATCAAGTTAATCATAATAAAGCACTAAATGCTATAGACTTACTAGAATAATACTTTCTGCAACAGGATCTTTGTGATATAGCCCAGTCAAAGTATGATGAAACATTATCAAGCTTGCAAAAGCAATTAGAAAATTATGAAGTTCATCTTTCAAGCAAGTAAATCTTGAGACATTTTTTGAATTGGTTAATTAATCTTGTATATACATGAGGACGAAAGCATTTCAGATTCTAAACCTGAAATTAAAATTTGAAGATGAAATTGTTTTTGACCCAATTTACTTGAAAGACAAAATTATTTGATACTTTTTTTAAATAGACGAAATTTTAAGAAACATATCTATATAAATTTTATTTGCTCTTCCTTATAAAAAAATTTAATTTCTCTAATGAAGACGAAATAGGCCTTTTTTAAAAATCAATTTCAGTGGCATCACTAATCTTGTAATAAAAAAATATTATGTGAGTAAGTGTTGAATATGAATAGGCCATATAAATTAATAGTTGCTCTCAAATATTTTTTTTGAAATTAGTCAATCTATTATAGATAAAGATAGTAGAGGAAACAAGTAAAAATGCGTTAAATCGGACAATCTATTTATTTAAAGTAAAGAAACATGTATAAGTTAAACATATATGCTGTAAATTAACGAATTTAGGTTTAATAAAGAATTGCTCACAAGAGTAAAAAGGGCTTTTGTATTTGTAATCTCATAATAGCTTTTGTATAGGTTTTGTATAGAAGTGTCTTGAATAATAACCAAGTTATATACTAATAATGCTTGCCTATACTGATCTGTGACAATACTGTACTAATGTTAAAGAGTATAATGATAATACAGTACTATATTATTAATAATATATATAGTAACCCAATTATTGGCTAATAAGTATTCACGTGATAGTGCTTTTACTATGATTTGATTAGCTATTCTATAAATGCAACCCCCTAAATGCACACTTCAGGGCTGGTCCCAACAATGTGTATTTATGGGGTCTAACTGTAGATAAATTATTATAATTAATAATACACACATTCTAAAACATAATCATTAAAGTGAGCAAAATTAACCTTTATACAAACCCTGGTGATTTCATTGTATAAATCAATGATTATGGTTAATAATATACAGTCAGACCTCCCTTTAGTCACATCACATATAGTCACACCTCTATTTAAGCACCCAATTTTGTGCAATGGACTCAAACATAGTTAAAAAACCTCATTATAGTCACAAATCGCTTATAATTACTATCACCATGAAAATTTGATTTTTTAACAATTTTATTAATAAAAAACTCTCATTATAGTCACCAATTTTTAACTAATATGGATTATATAATCTGATTGGCCAATTTTCATATTCATATATAGAGTGATCCTATAGGCGAAATGTGGAATGCTTCCATCTAAAACTTTTTTCTTACTAAGTTAACGATACATGCCCACTAATTGAAAGTTGTAGAGCTCGTCGAAACGCATCTAATAGTGGTTAGATTATCCAAATCGACCCAGTGGATGGTGAGATATCATCGAAAAACGATTGGCCGACTATATAAAATTTCTTATATTGTTTATATAGAGATTTTATATAGTCAGCCAATCGTTTTTCAACGATATCTTGCCATCCACTGAGCCGATTTGAATGAACTAACCACTTAGATGTGTCTCGACAAGCTCTACAACTTTCAATTAGTGGAAATGTATCGTTAATTTAGTAAGAAAAAAGTTTTAAATAGAAGCACGTCACATTTCGCCTATAGATGACCATAATGTGGTATTTTATTTATAGTCACACCTCTTTACAATCACCAAAATAGCGTGCAACGGACTTGGTGATTATAGAGAGGGATGACTGTATATATTTTTTCTAAAATATGATCATTTAAGTAAACATAATTAAACTTTGTATTGCTCTAGTAATTTTATCAAATGGATAAATGATTATAGTTAATAATACATATATTATCTTAAAACACAATCATTAAAGCAAGTAAAATTAAACTTCATACTCATCCTGGTGACTTCATTGAATGATAATAATTACAGTTAATATTGTATACATTCTTCTAAAATATGATTGTTAAAGTAAACAGAAATAAACTTTGTACTTACTCAGTAATTTCATTAAATTATAAATTGTTATAGTTAATAATATATACATTCTTCTGAAATAATCATTTAAGCAAAAAGAACTAAACCTCATACTTATCCTGGTGATTTTATCAAATAGATAAATAATTATAGTTAATAATACATACATTTTTCTGACGTATATACCAGATACTTTATAAACGTGAAATAACGCACATCTACGCGTTAATTTAATGTGTTATTTCGAAATAAGTCCAAATATAATCAATCTTTAATGGTGACGTACGTACTACACTTATAATGTTACATAATTATTATGATGTACACTTATGGTATTTCATTTGTCCCATTAGAGATTGGACCCGGATTTTTTTTCATATGTTAAGTCCGAATAAAACCGATTTTAACGTATGAAAAATAATCCGGTAGTCCCAATAATAAATTAAATTATATATTCTACATTGAGTTATCCTGTTAATTTGGAACGTAAGTAAACTACTTTTGAAGGTTCCAATGTCAAAATAACGCCTATGAACATTATTTCCGTTTATTTGGCACGTTCACTCTTCGTTAAACTCTATTCCTAGTATAAATTTTATACCAATATTGTCAATGTTGTATCACGATGATATAGAAATATCAAAATATCAACTTTTGTAATATAACTGTACATTATTTAAACATCGTGTTTAATCACTTGGTTTTTTCAAAAAAAAAAAATTGCCAGAAACATTTAAATTTACTTATGACTTGTTCATTGGTACTATTCCTAGTTGGCCTAATTGGGGAAAATATTTATTCCATTAAGAACGAAAAATTAATGTTCTTGAAGTTGGAGCATTTGAAGGAAGATCAGCCGTTTGGATTTTAGAAGAATTATTCAAAAATCCTGAATAAAAATTGATATTAATAGACCCCTTTGAAGATAAATTTTTAGATGATAAAGTAAACTTTAAAAATTATGAAGCAATATTCAGAGAAAATGTCAAAATAACTGGTAAAGAGAAACAAGGTGAAATTATAAAGAGTACATCCTATGATGCTCTCATCAAATTGAACAGATTAATTTCGACTTATTTATATTGATGGTTTCTCATATTATTAACGGATGCTGTTTTAGCTTGGAATCTCTTGAAAGATGGTGGAATTATGATTTTTGACGATTACGAATGGGATCGGTGCAAAGAAGAATATAATAATACAAAATTAGCAATTAATACGTTTATTAAATGTAATGAGCCAGAAATAGATGTAATCCATAAAGGTATCAAGTAATTGTTAAGAAAGTTATCCGGGAAAGAGAACAAAATAAAATTGAATATTTTTCAGGGCATATGAAACAAATGAACAGACATGATAAATCAAACTAGTTTAATCAGTTTTGGATCAAACGATAACAGTTTGAGTTCTGCTAAAAATATAATGATTTTGTGATCACAATTTTTTTATAATGTTTACATTAAAAATGATCATGAAACAAATAAATAAGTGCCAGCTCATTTCCCAGTGTAGACCTTTTCTTTATCTTCTTTATCCCTAATCCGGCCAATTAATTCGTGAATTCTCTTTTCGTTCATATTAAAAGATATAGTGCCAAAAAAAACAAGTAATATATTCCTTTGGCTGTAATTTTAAATCGTGTTCTTCACGAAGATTAATGCTTTTGTTTATGGCCGTAAATTTATAGAAATTGATAATATATAATTTGCCGTGATTAGTAAAGTTTATAACATTTATTTATAAATTACAAGGATTAAATAGGGCGCCGCTGGCGCCCTTTTCAAGGATACAAAGGGCCTATAATGAACGAAACTCGATGTTTTAAAATTTCGCTATGTCCCAACTATTATGCTAAAATCTCATACTATGATGCTACACCCCATGCTATTATGCATGCCCAATTAACTACCGTGTTATTAACTATCTTGCCACGTCCCAAACTATCATGCTTTTACTATTATGCTACGTTCGTTATCGCGCGAAATGTTAGTACTGTATAAAAAAACAAAAAAAAATATATATATATATTATTATTATTATTATCGCGCTACTAACGTCCCGAATTACAGTATCATGCTTCTATTATCATGCTACGTTTGTTCTAAAGAAAAAAAGAAACGTTAATACTGCATATACATATAAAAAAAATATATCGTGTGCTACTAACTATCTTGCTACGTCCTGAACTATCATATTTTTTTTTGTTCATCATCGCACTAAGTTCCATTTTTTTAAAAAAAAAGAAACGTTAGTACCGTTAAAAAAAAAAAAAAAA
>QKWP01000742.1:18994-37624 GCA_003550325.1 Gigaspora rosea | reverse complement strand
AAAAAAAAAAAATACTACTGTGCTACTAACTACCTTGCTACGTCCTGAACTATCATGCTTTTATTATCGTATGTTCGTTAACGTGCTATGTTCTGTTCTAAAGAAAAAAAAGAAAGTTAGTACTCTATATATATATTAAAAAAAAAAATTAAAAATTAAAAATATTACCGCATCACTAATGCCCCGAACTATCTTACTTCTATCATACTACGTTTGTTATCTCGCTAAAGAAAAAGAAACGTTAGTATTGTAAATAAAAAAAAAAAAATACTACCGTCCTACATAACTATTTTGCTACGTCCAAACTATCATGCTACATTCGTTATCGCATGAAAAATTAGTATTAAAAAAAAACAAATTACGAATATATTGCGACATTATGCAAATGATCAAATTCCGTACAAATTACGTAATTATGATGATCCTATTTCGACATAATTACAGTAACGATGATCATAATCCTTATAAAGTTAAATTTCAAGAGGTTATGCACATATATGCAAGATTGTCCAATCGTATCGCATAAAGAGGACATTTGCATACGGGCATTATTTTATAATATTAGGATTTGATGACTTGTAAACTATTATTTAATTTAAATTATTATCTTTGTCTAATAATAAAATTTTTAAGTAGAAAAATTATTGTAAACTGTACTGTTAAAACATTACATATCTGATATTGATTTCTTTTTGTTAGTAAATTTATTACAGTTTGCAAAAATATGCGAAATTTGCTGATCAAAAAAAAAAAAAAGAAAGAAAGAAATCGATGTTTTCTAATTCTGATTTCCGATTTCATTAACATTTTTAGATTTTTAAATTGTTTATTCATCATTTGTAATATATTTGACTGAACATTTTTGTAGAAATGCTGTAGAAGTTGTACAGTAGATTCATTTGCGCATTCATCATTTTGCAAAGAATTCGAGTATTGTTTCATTTTTTAGGCCGATAAAATTTGCTACTGCATTATTAGTGCACTAAATTCAATCTTATAAGAATTATTACATGATTCTAGCAAATTAATTTGTTTATTACTGAAAGAATCATGAAATTTCAATAAGTATTAGATGCTAAAGTTGTACAAAAAAGATATTTTGTGCATCCAAAACATGTAATTTTTTGATCATTAGAAAAGTTTTTTTAAATATATATATATATGTATACTATAGAAATAGATATATATGTAAGTCTATATATAAATATTAGTCACGTCATCAGAAGCAGTTGATGAAGTGTTTGTGAAATAATGCAGAATTGAAAGGTCTATACAATTAGATTGTTTAGATATAATATACTATCACTTTAAATCAAGAATGGACTCAAATTTACAGATCATCATAAAAAAAGAAATCGATGATTCTGATTTTTGGTTTCTGATTTCTCATTTAGCCAACATCATAATGTGTGATAATTAATTAAATATTGTGACAGATCATAATGAAATCCAGATTAAAATGAAATGATAGTATAAAATCTCGAAAACTAAATTTTTTTGGGGTGTATTTTTTAGGGTTAGGGGTTTAGGGTTAGGGTTAGTTTTAAAAAAAATTATAATAAACAAGTATTAATGGGTTTTAGAAGGCTAGCAGGTTAAGTATAGAATGTAGATTTCATTTTTTTTTTTTTTTTTTCTTTATTAAACCCCAAGATAGCTATTATCTGGGGACGTCAAGTGACGCTCTTTATTAATTAAATCTAGGTCATACATTAGGAATACATCAGGGATTTTTCTAACTAGGCTAAGCCTCCCTCCCATTGTCCGCCTATCCCAATGTAGATTTTATTTTAAATGACCCGCTTGTGAATGAAGTCACAAGGCAGGACATTATTGTGAGGCACTGGACCTGCACGTGACAATAGGTCGATTTGGTAATGATGAGATTTGATTGCATTTGCATTTGTATTTGAGTAACTTGATGATCTGTCGATTTCTTTGTTCTTGAATTTTCTGCTCGACATTGTGTCCAGCTACGTCACAAGAACAAGCCAGCCTTTTTTCTAGTAACTAAATTTAGGAATATGAGTATGACAGAAGAAACTCAAGAAACTCCTATTGAAGTTAGTAGTAAAGCAACTACCTCGCAACCGGAAAACAATAATGTAGTAGATTGGAACCGCCTACGAACATCGGACTTGAAAGAGATGTGTTTTAAGTGTGGTCTCCGGGTGGAAGGTAGTAAAACAGAATTGGTAAACCGTCTAGAAGTTTTCTGGAGTGAATCTGTACCTGAACCTGAACCTGAACCTGAAAAGGACCTGAAACAACCAAGGACAGGAAAAGGAAAATCAGTAAATCGAGATTTTGGTGAAGGGTATGAAAGAAGGAATGGACCTCCCCAGCAGGAAGATTTTAAAGATCAAAATGATGCCTTTTTTGCCTATATTGAGAATAAATTGGAGGAAAAAATTAATGAAAAATTAGGTGCGTCGTTTTCAAGAGTCTTGGATAGAAGCTTGCAGCAATGGACGGCGAAGATAAATGGGCCGGCGCAATTGAAGCAAGTTTCCCAAAAAAGACATTTAAAAGGGCATGGGACCAATATGAGTATGACTCAGTGTGTGACGCTGGTGCTTTGCTTCAAAAAGCAATTCAGGAAGATTCGAAAGAAAAAGTCAAGGAGGTACAAGAACGATTGAGGTTGAGGGCATTTACCCTAAGAGTTGCCGAGGAAGAAGGTTGGCAGTGGCGGGAAAAATTCCAAAACCAGTGCCGAATGAGGGTGATGAATATAAAAATTTATTAGTGGAGACAAGAAAGCAAGCAAAATCGCAAGAAGAGTACTCCGCCCCTCATAATCGAAGAAATTGGCAGATTAAAGGACGAAAATTTGGGAGTTGGGGTTCAAAAGTGAATTATTATACACCTTATCTGCTGCCCCATCTATATAGTCAATATCCTCCACCTCCTCAGACTCCTCCACCTTCTCAAACTCCTCAAACTCCTCAGAACCTAGGGATGTTTCCAAACCCGGGTCCAACCTACCGAACATATTTAGCAAAACATCGAGTAAGCTGTTTACCTGCTACTATTGTGGGGGTGCAGGTCTTACTGCATCAGTTTGTGCCTCAAGATCGGCAGAAGGCAGTAATAGGAGAAGTGGATTTTTTCAGAACAGAACCAATGATGAAAGTAGGTGACTACACTCGGGTGAAAAAAGACAAGGTGAAGAACAAGGAGATAACTGTGATGGAAAATATAGAGCAGGGCAGGGAAGTTGTTGGAAAGATTCATGAACCAGCGGCAGTAAGGTATTGGATGGAAAAAATAAACCCACCACTAATCGTAGCTTGTTGGTTAAAGAACCAGATCCCCTTATTCCCAAAGAACGTATGGAGTTTGGTCGAGAACAAGGTTCCGAAACCCTACAAGATGACAATAGATCAGGAAAAATGGTTAGGGGAGGAAATTTGTCGGTTAGAAAAATTGGGCGCAGTAGAAAGAGTGGGTACGACAACATTTTGCCTGGCTTATCTGCTGAAGGTATCTCCTTTTTTCTTGGTTCCGAAACCAGGACCGAAACGCTTCCACCTGGTGATAGATTTGAGAAGGTTAAATGAGCGGCTGCCAGAAAATCAGTTCAGTTTGAAGGATTAGGTGGCCTACTAAGGTCAATAGAAAAGAACTGGTCAATGATGACGTTGGATTTGAGGGATGGTTATCACCACGTGTTGATGGACGAGGAAGCTCGTCGCTTCCTGGGGTTCCAAATAGGGAAAAATTGGTACCGGTATCGAGTGTTACCGTTCGGTCTTTCACAGGCGGTTTGGATTTTCTCGAAGATAATTCGGGCACTAATTGCCCACTGGAGAGCGAAAGGAATAGCCTCGGGTTCGCACGTGGACGACATATGGATAGCCCACCCCTCGGCAGCTGTATTGAAAAAAATCTGGGACGAGATCATCCTACTGGACCTGGAAAATTGTGGGTTCATTCTGGCCTGGGACAAGAGCAGCCCAATACCATTGAGGAAAATAAAGTTCTACGGATTAATTGTGGACACAGAGAAAGCACAAGTGATTATACCAGAGTCGAAATTGGAAGAGACAAAGGCAGGTCTGAAAGCACTGATGGACATAAATTGGGTAACAGCCAGACAGCTGGCAAAAATTACGGGAAAGATCCAAAGCCTTGCAAGAGCCTTTGCCCCTACACAAGTGAAATTTTTGGAGTTTTACTCCCTTATAGATACAGCAAACAGGTAGTTCTGGGAATGGGACAAAAGGATCTGGTTGTCGGACCAGGCGAAGACGGACCTACGTTGGTTGTCAGAAAATTTGGAAAGGTACAATGGCCGCCCAGCCTGGAGACCGTCATTGATAAAGAGTTTGTTCGTAGATGCCTCTACGACAGGTTGGTGTGCAAAACTAGAAGGGTTGACCGCATTTGGAAATTGGATGGAAAGGTCAAATTGCCAAGAAATCGCCAAATTGGAAGCCGAATCGGTCTTACTGGGTCTCGAAAGCTTTGTGGACCTACTGAAGGGCTCTTGGGTTTTGATATTCATAGACAACCACACAGCGTTGGCAACAATGAGATTAGGGGAAAAAAATTGGTGGCAAAAAGAAGCTTACAGAAGGTTGTGGCAAATTTGTTTGGAAAAGGACATTTGGATTTACGAGTTGAAATGGGTACCATCAGCAGAAAATCCAGCAGATCTATGGACCCGGGCCTTCGATTCATCTGATTGGTATGTCAGGGAGGAAGTGTTTCAGGAGATAGAGGTGACCTTCGGACCACATTCAATAGATCGAATGGCATCACATATAAACACGAAATTACAAAGGTTCAACAGCTATCACTTCTGTCCCGGAGCAGAGGCCATAAACTGCTTCATCCAAAGGTGGGAAAATAAGATAAATTACGTATGCCCGCCTCTACATTTGGTACAAAAAGTACTTTACCATGTGAAGAGTTGCAGAGCAAGAATGACGATAGTGATTCCAGAATGGCCCTCAGCCGAGTGGTGGCCACTACTTCTGGAGTTGAATTGGGAGGTCTTGCCCCTGCCAGAGCCAAAAGCTACGTTTGCGCCGGGTCCGTCAGGATTTGTAGAACCCTGGAGGAACTCGAAGTGGAAATTCTTGGCAGTGCACATTTGGCCGTGAAGGATTTGTCCCGAAAAGCTAAAGCCTTAGCAAAGGAAGCCGTGTCCCCATTTTATAGAGCCAAGTCTGAGAAATATTGGGCCCTGTACGAAAAGTTTTGTAAGAGGTTCGAGTTGGACGCAGATAACCATAAGAGGAGGGTGTCCTGGCGTTCATTATGTGGTTGGATATAATAGGTTTGGCATCCCAAACTTCGCAGGTTCTCCAGGTTGTCATAAATAACCTACGTTTTAAAGGAAGAGAAGACTTTAAAAAATCTCTAGCAGTGACGCAGGTTTTAAGGGCAGTAAGGAAGGAGGTTTCAAAAAATAAGACACCAGATTGGCCACATGACGCACTGCTAGTGGCAGCTTCAAGGCACTATGTGGATGTACCACCACCCTGGGCAAATGGATCTATGTACAGAAGGGAAGTTGCATTGGTAGCACTGGGATTAAGAACAATGCGAAGGCCAGGAGAATTAGGGGAATTGACTATGAGGGATATAAGGTGGGACGACGAAGGGACCCTGTGGGTTCGAATCTGTAAATCTAAGACCGTTCAATTCAAAAATAGCAAGTTCATTCCGGTGAAAAATACGGTTCATGGTATTGCCCGGTTAGACTTTTAAAGCAGTATCTGGAAATTCGGCCAGTGATGAGCCCGGAAGCACCTCTATTTTTATCAAGACAAGGGAAAAAAGTCTCGGTGTCTGCGATTAGCTCAATAGTGAAACTGTTCACCGAACACGCGGGTCTAAGTGGCAGATTTACGGCCCATTCATTGAGAATCGGTGGGGCAACCGCAGCAATGATGGCAGGGATAAGTCTAACGCAAATCCGAGCGATTGGAGGTTGGGACTCAAAAGCAGTGATGTTGTATCTGAGGACAGTCTCGACGGCAAAGATGGGAACTTCCGGCCGTATGGGCTTTTAGGAAAAAAAAAAAAAAAAGGAAAAAATGGAAAGAAAAATAGAAAGAGAAAATAAATAATGTAAATAGTATGTAAGGAGGCACGCAGCCAAAAAAAAAAAAAGGGGGGTATGAGTAGGGCACGCAGCCTGAAAGGAAAGAAAATGAGTAATATAAATAATATGTAATGAGGCACGTAGCCTAAAAAGGAAAAATTTAATAATAAAGAAAAAATGAGTAGGGCACGCAGCCTAGAAAAAAAAGAAAAGAATTTGATACAAGTAGGGCGTGCAGCCCATTTTACCTTATAAATTTGATAAATGAGACTAGAAATATGGCACGCAGCCAAAAAAAAAAAAAAAAAGAATGTGTTGATACGAATAGGGCACGCAGCCAAGGTAATTGACGAGACCGGGGCCTGAAATCGGGCCGTAGCTTGTTTGTATTTATTTAGTGTTTAGGGCACAGGTATTAGCAAACGGGGCAGGTCTGAACCTCTGAACTGCAATATTAATATTGCTCCCATGTATTATCCTCGCCAACAATTCCATACTGTACTTCTTAGTAAGCATAGGTATTGTTGGCCATGGAAGTTGTTCGTTCACCAGAAGGAATAGGTTCCATGACGAACAATAATAATGACCCGCTTGTGAATGAAGTCACAAGGCGGGACATTATTGTGAGGCACTGGACCTGCACGTGACGATAGGTCAATTTGGTAATGATGAGATTTGATTGCATTTGCATTTGTATTTGAGTAACTTGATGATCTGTCGATTTCTTTGTTCTTGAATTTTCTGCTCGACATTGTGTCCAGCTACGGCCCTCCTACTGCACCCGGGGCGTGAGGCCAAAGATCTCCGAAGTTACATGATCCTCGCAAATTCTGCTCACGTGATATCAGGTGGCTTGTTCCGCGATCCCTATCCCATACTGTACTTCGTAGTAAGCATAGGTATTGTTGGCCATGGAAGTTGTTCGTTCACTAGAAGGAATAGGTTCCATGACGAACAATAATAATTATGATCTGTGACAAATATTAATCCCAACTCAAATTTGATGTCGTATGTTACACTAGATACTTGATTTTTTTGTTATTTTAATACGTAGTGTAACTATTAAGGTGGGAGAGCGTATACGCTTTACCAATTTAACTCTAATAGTTACTATGAGATAGGTTTCTGATTTACACGAATAAAGGTCTCTTCAGCACTACACTAGCTTACTTCCTTTATTTTTCTTTAAGTAAAATCGAAGGAAACTTCTCTACTTGTATTCTATTCTATTGTATTGGGTTCTATTGTATTGGATCGTGTTCTATCCCTTTATTGAAGTCAAATTCATTCGTTTATATACATTTGAATTTAATATACAACACGTTAATGTGTTGTTTGGCACGTTAACGTATTGTTTAACACGCTTACATGATGATACAACTAAGCCTAGCACGTTGACGTGCTATTGAGAATGTTTATAATCCGCGCCCCTTAACGTGTTATGAAGATTTTACAAAAAGGGGTGATTATATGACTATCATCAAGTTTACACGGATTTTGATTAACATTTAATGAATTATACAAAAATAGAAATGAAGTTATCTATACTAAATTAAGAGAAGATCTACAGGGGGTAAACTAATCCGAAAAATCAGGTGATGGCTAAAGCCATGTACCCACGTGATTTTTTGAAATTTTAGTCAAAATTCGTATTAGAGACTGTTTAGCATTAGGGTCGGGGTTAGGGTTAGTACCAATATAGGTAAAATTACCTTCCCGACATTTTTTATTAATGGGCCAAGATAAGTTTAGAATGCCGTTTTCATGTTCTTGTGTTTTTTTGTTTTTTGACTTATTCGGCTGATCCGTGTAAACAAAATTTCGCGACTCCGTTTGGTTGATTTACACGAAAATGTCACGTGGGTACATGGCTTTAGACGACCCCAAAATCAGACTTTCTAGAACTAGACTCGGGTATGAATCTTAAAATCTACAATAACCAAATGCCAATTTTTTTTTTTTTTTAGCAAAAAACCATTAAAAATGAAAAAAACGCATGCTTATTTAAAATTTTCCTTCTAAGATTAATGTTAATGTTACAATCTCTCCACAATGTATTAGTATCGGGGTAGAATCTAGGTTTTAATTTAGTGAAATGTAAGGGACCGGGTCTTTAATGCAGTGATCTTTAAAAAAAAATTATAATAAAATGATACACTATGTGAATATGAAATATGAAGTATAAAATTTATGTTTTATGTTTACTGTGAACATAGTGAACGTAAGATTTCAAACACTATTCCATCCTAACTAATTAGAATCCCTAATTTTAAACTTAATGGGTTTAAAATGCCATAGTATTACCGTAGTAATTTTGTTGATTTAATCTCTATAATTAAAAATATTCAAAAATTTATAATATTTTAGTTTTCATTAAATTTATGATCTTATTGTATTTTTTAAAAAATTTATTTTTATAAAAAAAAAATTTTAATATTACTTTAAACAATTATTAATATAATGCGTAAATTAAATTTATGACATAATATTAAATATAGTATGAGTTATAATGTATTTATGTATTTAGAATGTATAATGTAATAAAATATCTATAAAGTTTAACCTACTGGATTTAAGAAACTGTAACAACTTCAAGGCCTTGAAATAAATTTAAAATTGAATTTATAGTTACAACTCCGGCAATGCCATTAATATTATCATCAAAATCATAAAGACCCCCCATTAATATACCATTAAGACTTACATGCGAAAGATTTTTATAAGAAAATACAGGCCCTCCACTATCACCTTGCGCACTAGGCAATTTGTTTACAACAAATATATTATTATTATAATATTCTCCATCTGAAGTAAATCCATTTAACGCTACAACATATCCACATCTAACATGTGAAGAAAAGCCAGAAAAACATAAATGAGCACCATTACTAGATACGGATATAATATCATTTATTGGTAATTCTCTATAACGTTCATAATCTGTATTCCTTACACTTGGTACTGGTTGAATAATAGATTCATTACTTATACGGATTAAGCCAAAATCTATTGGTTCTAGAACATGAAATTCCATATTCCCAATTAAAGCTGTGGGTGTTGTTGAATTCCACGGATAAAGATAATAAGATCCAAAACCTGGTTCATAACAATGTCCAACAGTGGCAATAAAATTTATATTTTGCTGACTTCTTGCCCAAAAACCTACAGAACAAATTCCTTCAACTACATCCATGCCATCTCCAGCTAAGATTCTATTTTCTATATCTCGATTTACTATACCTCCACTCTTTCGACTAGAAATTTCATTGTTTGACAGATTGAAACAATTGTAATAAGTGAAAATCGGATAATACATTCTATCATTAATAGCATTTATAAAAGCTGTATTATTAATTTCATTACGAGTTTCATTACATGAAGCTATAATGATATTATTAATTTCTGAATTCATATAACCCATACAAAATTTTGGTATATAGGATTTAGCCAAGTTATCTATATCTTGAAATCTTGAACTTAATTTAGCTGTAGAATTATTTGCTCTTGTAAAGTTTAAAAGGTTTATATATTGTCTTATTTCAGTATTCTTTTTTATTTCTTCAGCCTTAGTAAAGTTTAATGTGTTAATAAATATCATATTTTGGAATACGTTTATAAAAGTTCCACCAAAATTATCATCATCCAGTATTGACTTTAAAATTCCATCCACTATAGATAAGTTCTTCTCAATACTTAAATATTTGGGTGTTTCATCATTCTTTATATTCCACAATTTCGCTAATGGCTCCTTAGTTTCCTCTTGGCCATGAACCGTCAAATAATTTGATATCGTAAAAATAAACATTAACACGTTTATTAAAATGTAAGGGCTTTTCATAATTATATTATGATTTTAATAAAAAAAATTTTCGTTAAAAAGTAAAATATTGATATTTCTAATAGATTGGAGATTATGAGGCCAATTTTTTATAGTTTATTTGGTCAAATGATTTTTAATAAACTTTCCTAAAATATATAAAATGATATCTAGTCATGCTGATGTACCCTCAATGGAATTTAATTGTTATTATGTTTACGCTTTTTTATAGCGTTATTAAGATAATCATTATATACCACATGTAAATTACTATGGTTGTTAATCAGTCCAGTCGGGATCGATTTTCCTTCGATCCATCCATTAGTACGGTTCTTGTTAGGGTGGACCGAAGGATCACCGGTCCTGATATTAAAATTTACTTATTTATTTTTACCACAATAACGGGATGACAGTGATTTTATTTACCACAATTACAGGATGAAGGTGATTTTGTATTACATAAATTTTGTGTTTTCATTAGTATTTCGTTATTCGTGGTATTGATTTTCTATGACGTTGACAACCCTAAAAATCGGCGGGTCAATCAAGAAATCACGGGATCGGCTTCGTACGGATGTCAATGTGTCAGTTTGGGTCGAAAGATGGCGTGTTAGATTTGGCTAAGCGGTTAGGCAGAGTTACGGGATATTTTATGCAAGGTGCTTGGGTTTATAGTAGAATAACGAATGTACAAGTTTTTATTATGTGTCGGGTTACATGTACTTTTTTTTATTTTTAATAAAGACAAATTTTGAGTCGTATATATATGGTATAAATGTATGTTTTATTAAAGCAAAGTGGGGATTGAATGTCGTTTCCCAAAGGGCCAAACGGCCTTTATTTATAATGAATTAAAATCTATTTTTACATGCTGGAATTGCTGATATATCTGCAATTACAGATATATCTCGAAGTGCCCGTATAGCTGATATCTCACGTATTCGTGATATCACTGATATTCCCAGAATTCCTGGAATTCCGCCGGTAAACCCAAATTCGTCGATACCGACATCACGTGGGTACGTGTCTGTAACCAGGTCACGTTTTCGGTCTCACAACGTTACTGATCATCAAATTTTTAGATACAGTTTCCAATTAGTCATTCTATAAACCTTCATAAATGGCGCTTGAGGAAAATTTAATCGGCACAAAATCGTTGTCAATTACAGGATGATCACTAATTCATTTATGGCTTAGACCAAATGAGACATATAATGTGTAAAATCCATACGTACGTTCGTATTAAGGTTTCTTAATAACAACCGAACTCTGCACTAATTTTTGACCTTGATTTATGTGTAATACTCAGGAAAATTCACAATATAGGTAATTATTTTGAATATTAATATCATTATAATAGTAATCACCGCGGCCTTCAAGATGTTTACACATTGAAGTATTTACCAATGGAAATCGAACTTTGGGCATTGAGCTTATTATTATAACTGACAAACTCAGCCCCTTGTTGAAATTTAATAATGATCAGAATTTAGGGGCCTAAGTGGTTAAGTTGTAAACTCAAATCTCAAAGTCCAGTTTTTTTTTTTTTGACACAATATCACTCACATGTTGTGTACTCGTATAAATAAACCAACCTATTTTGATAACAATTAAGCAAATACTGTAAACTGCCGTATACAGTACAAGACTCCCCGATAACAGACTTTAAAGTACTAGCCTCGGGTATGAATCTCAAATCTACAATAAACAAATGCAGTTTTTTAAATACCTATGCTACCAATTATAAATGAAAAATACGCATGCTTATTTAAATTTTTCCTTCTAATGGTACAATCTCTCTACAGTGTACTAAACCCGTGGTCGAATCTAGGTTTTTAATGTTGGTGAAATGTATGATCGGGTCTTTTATATGATAGTATACGGTAAGCAGAGAAGTGTTCTTTAAAAAAAATTATAACAAAATTATGACAATTTTATGAATAATAATAAAGAAAACATAAGAATTAAATTTATTTTCACACTATGTGAATATGAAATATAAATTTTTTACTTATTTCGAAAATTTATGTTCATTGTGAAAATCGTAAACGTAAGATTTTCAACATTGGCTCCATTCTAACTACTTAATATCCTTAATTTTAAACTTTAGTAATTCGAAATACTATAGTATTAGTAATTTTTTGATTTCATCTTTACAATTAAATATATTCAAAAAATATATAATATTTTATTTTCATTAAACGTATGTTTTTTATTGTATTTTTTAAAAAATTATTTTTATAAAAAAAAAATAATAATAATAATACTGTAAACAATTATTAATATAACACGTAACATTACTATAGAACATATTTAAATATAGTATGAATTAAATGTATTAAATAATTTATAATGTAGTAAAAAGATTTTAAAATCTACAAAGTTTTAACCTACTGGGTTTAAGAATTTGTAACAACTTCAAGGTCTTTGAATACATTTAAAATTGAACCTATAGTTATAACTCCGGTAATACCATTAATATTATCATTAAAATCAAAAAGACCTCCCTGTACTATACCATTAAGACTAACTTGCGTAAGACTTTTATAATGAAATATAGGTCCTCCACTATCTCCTAAAAAACTGCGCAAGTTTACAACAAATATATTATCACGAAAATATACTCCATTTGAAGTAAATCCATTTAACGCTGCAACATACCCACATTTAACATGTGAAAGTACGCCAGAAAGACATAAATGAGCACCATTACTAGATACGGATATAATATCATCTATTGGTAATTCTTTATAACGTTCAGAATCTGTATTCATCACACTTGGTACCGGTTGAATATCTTTAATGTTTATATTGATTAAGCCAAAATCCATTGGTTCTAGAGAATGAATAGACATTTCCCCCAATTTCAGCTGTGAATGTTGTTGAATTCCATGGATAAAGATAAAAAGGACCTAAACCTAGGTGATAACAATGTCCAGCAGTGACAATGTAATTTCTATTTGGTTGTCTTCTTGCCCAAAAACCCGCCGAACACACTTTACCAGGTTTTGTTTTTTCTTTATAAGAATATAAGCCATCACCAGCTAAAATTTGTTTATCTTTGTTATTTCTCTTTTCGAAATTCATATTATTTAGGCTAGAGGCATAATGATTTGTCGTATTGAAGCAATTATAGTAGGTGAAAATCGGAAAATACATTCTATCGTTAATGGCATTTATAAAAGCTGTATTACTAGTTTCATTACGGGTTTCATTACATGAAGCTATAATGATATTATTAATTTCTGAATTAATATAACCCATACAATATTTTGGTGTAAAGGATTTAGCTAAGTTGTTTCTATCTTGAAATCTGGAAGTCAATTTAGCAGTCGAATTAGGTGCTCCTGTAAAGTTTAAGAGATTTATATACTGACTTATTTCAGTACGGTTTTTATTTGCTCAGCCCTAGTGAAATTTAGTGTGTTGATAATTATCTTATTTTGGATTACGTCTATGTAAGTACCTCCAAAATAATCATCATCCAATAATGGCTTCAAAATATCATTCATCATAGGTAGTTTTTTTTCAATACTCAAATATAAGGGTATTTCTTCGTTTTCTATATTCCACAATTTTGCCAATGGTTCCTTTGGTTCTTGACTATGGACAATCAAATAATTGAGAACGTAAAAGTAAACATTAATACGTTTATTGCAACGTAAATGACTCTCATAATTATATTTGTCTGTAATAATAATTTGGTGATAAATTGTCAATAATTTATGTAAAATAATTTCATCAAATTTCTTCGTTGAAAAATTAATGCTCCGGCTGATGCTAATTTTGGGATCTGATTTATCTTAATTATTAATTTTAACACTAAATCTTAACAAAATCAATAAAAAAAAAAACAATCGGAAAATACATCTTAAATATTTTAATTTTCATATAAAAATAGGTGCGATTTCGGTATTAGCCGTGACAATTATTATTGCATTGTAAATTAGGTTAACGTGAAATTTAAGTTACTGAATAATAAAGGTTTCAAAGTTAAGTTTTTAATAATTATTTATCGTCGGTTTGCAAAACGATGTACTTTGATCAAATTTGTAGATCGCTGCAATCACCTGATTGTTGTCCGATTGCACGATTGTAAAAGATTGTAAAAGATTATAAAATGCTTTTTTTGCAGAATATTTAATATAAACATGTTATTTTCTTCGGCCATATCTATGCACACTAAAAATTATTACAAAATTTCTCAACCGGGCAACAATCAGGTGTTTGTTCAAGTCATTGTAGTGATTGTAAGCAAACCGCGATAAGTTAAAATGGTTTATATATATGGGGTGTCTTCAATTAAAAGGGCCCATTTTTACATTTTTTTGAAAAATGAGTTTTTGTTAGATTCATATAAATTTTGACAAGATTGACTTTTTTTAATTATAAATGGAAGTCTATTTACATAATAAAAAATCAAGATAATGTAAAAAGAAAAATGACATGAGGCTGCGTAGAGCCAACACGTCACGAGTTTACCCGATAGTCACCTGCCATCTTTAACCAATCAATATCGTGAAATTTGATTGATCCCGGATCAGTCCGAAAATCAAAACAAATAATTAAACTCAAATATCTCAAAATAAAATATATGTAAAAATGGGCCCTTTTAATTGAAGACACCCCATATATCTTCTTTATTTAAACTTATCTTATTTCTGATTAAATTCTGAATTCTCTTATTTGTATAATCATAAGATGTTCAATAATACAAAACCATTAGCAATGATGTGATCAACATCATCTCCATTGTTGATTACGTTTTGAAATAGAATTTCATTTTATAAATTTTATAAATTGAATTGCCTAAAATATTTTTATTTGACATTTGTAATTGGCGCACATTCTGCCGATTCGTTAAGTTATTAACTTCGAGATAATACTACATCACAAAGTACATTTTATATCACGAAGTACATATTTACATCACAAGTACATTTTTACATAAAGCTATACAGAAATTTTACGTGAATTATATTTAAAAATTTTACATAAATCTATAAACACATTCATTTTTTTTCAATTTATTTGAATTATTCTTTTTTTGTTTTATATTCGTATTATATTTGAATCGGCCTTTTTTTTTTAAGTCACTACTAGATATTAAATCTGTCATTAAATGATAGCAGATAGGATAGATTTAACCATTTTTAATCAATTTTACAGCATATAATCTATTATAGTAGAGCTTGGATCCATATAAGTTTTCATATTAAATTTAGGGCAATACTACATCACAAAGTTATTTTTATGTAGACTTATGTATTTAAAAATTATATGTAAGCCTACAAACCCAATGTAGACTTACATAGCATAATTTATACTTAAATATAATTTTTAAATAATATTTATTTAACTGTTATGTAACGAAAATTTAAAATATAAACTAGACAGTAACTTCTATTTTCCTGTACCCACAAGTTTTATAGAAACCGTAAAATAATAAAATTATATTCTAAATAAAATATAACATTAAATGTTTGATGCGGTCTGTGAATTAGTCGTCATATGATGAAGATTTATAATAAGACAAAAAAACTATTCTTAGGTTTAATAAGTTTAAATTATAGTAGCTTCACTTATACTGCAGTATTAATCACTTACGAGAGTTAACAAAGGTAGTACCTCGATCCTATTCTTTAATTAAAGGCCATTCAAATCGAATCTGAATACTACTTTGTATATAACTTGAATCGGGACGAATCTGGATTCAATTATTCAATCCGTATTCTATATGAATCGGTTGGCAAACGGCCAACGGCCAATTGGCTAATATTTAAATTTCGGTCAAAAATTCCTAACTTACACAATTTTAAAAAAGAATATACTGTATTAGAAAGTTGTTACGGTTTTATTATAAGGTATTAAAATAAATTATAAGGTATTAATAAATAAAAAAAAAATTTTTATCTTTATTTTTTTTAACAAATACCCAGATTTTAGTACATTGCAATATTGATTTCTATATTTAATATTTACCGATTAATTAAAGTTTTTATCGATCGACAGCAATCTTTACGTACATACGCATACGTGCTGATATTATCTTGTAGCGGCATTTATCTTAAGATATATTGATAGAAGTTATTTGAAACTAATTTTTTTTTCAAAAAAAGAATTTGTATGCCTGTTATATTAATAATATTAGAGTACATAGTATTTGTCATAAGCTTATGCTAAGAAAAAAAATAAGTAATTTGTAGCGATCAGGTATTATTCCAAAAAAGATAATATTTTAATAATACTTTTAACATTTTTACACAGATTTCTATATTTATTATTTACCGATTTAAAAAAATTTATTATCTTTGGATCGACAGTGATCTTTATGCATAGTACATCGTACATACTGATTGCAGCTATCCGAAAATGTTTTGTATCAGCTTACATGTTATGTCAAATAACATTTACTTTTAAGCTATATTATTAGTTAGTTAGCGATAACTATGTAAAAATAAAAAACTTGTTTTTTATCAAAAAAAGAAAAAAAGTATACACGTTATTGCCGACACGTGTCGGAGTTACATTTGTCTAAGCCATTATAGTAGCAGTTGCCTTAAAATCTCTTTTTTTCAAAAAGGGAAAAAAGTATATACAATATTAGTGGCATTTATCCTTAACCATAATAGCGCGGTTATTCGAAATTTTTTTTCTTTTTTAATTAAAATAAATAGTATAATTTAGAATGGGAATTAGTAGAGTAATAGAGTATATAAAAACACCATGAATTTTTTTCCTAATTCGTAATGGTAGATTTTACCAAAAAAGAGGATTCATGGTAAACGTTTTGTCGATTATCGATCATGAATCTAACAGGGGAATACTCTAATAAAAAAATAAATAAAAAAATCTAACCAAATTTGTATTATTTATATTACTGTTATATGAGAACACCGCATATTTTTCGAATATAGTAAAACATTCAGTTTGTTCTGTACTATATGTTAAAAATTTATTATATTTGGTTCTACAGCGATCTTTATGTACATCGTACATACTGATTGCAACGGGCATATATGCTAAGACACAGTGGCGTAGCTATCTGAAAATATTTTGCATCAGTATATATGTTACGTCAAACAGATTTATTCTAAGCCATATTATTAGTTAGCGATGATTATGTAAAAATAAAAAACTTTTTTTTTATTTATCAAAAAAAGAAAAAAAAGCATACACGTTATTAATGACACGTATTGGAGTTACATTTGTCTAAGCCATTATTGGCAATTGCCTTAAAATACCTTTTTTTTTTTTAAAATAAAAGGGAAAAAAAGTATATACAATATTAGCGGGATTTATCCTTAACTAGAGATGGGCACCATGCGCATGACTGCATGCATGCATGCAATTAATTCTGGCCAGCATTAAGAATTTAAATCATAAATTTGGTCAAAACATGCATGCATGTATGCAAAAAATGCATGCGCATGTGCATGCTAAAATGAAAATTTTGTATTTTGCCCATCTCTATCCTTAACCATAATAGTGCGGTTATTCGAAAATCTTATTTTTTTTTAATTTAATTAATTAAAGAAAAAAAAAAAAAGTGGCATTTATTTTGAAATTTCCAAAAAAAAATAGTATAAGCCAAAATAATGTGGCTTTTACCGAAAAAAAAAAAATAGCCAAAATAATGTGGCTGCTTATCCGAAAAGAAAAACTATATATTTAACTCAAATTCGTAAGGTGGGTGGTGGGTGGGGGTACTCTAGAGTAATTTATACATGATAAAGAGTATCGAATTTTGATAAAGAGTATAATTAAGAATAGATATAAAAACACCACGAATTTTTTTCCTAATTCGTAATGGTAGATCTTACCAAAAAAGAGTATTCATGGCAAATGTTTTGTCAATCATGAACCTAACAGGAAACATAAATAAAAAAATTTTAACCAAATTTGTTTTATACCAGGAACGTAGTACGAAGTACGAAGTGGATGGTTCAGTTCGAGTTTTGCGTTCGTCAGCAAAATCTGGAATCTGATTGGACACCTAATAATTTACGGTTATGAAGCTGTAAATCCCAATTGATATCGATATAGCAAGCTAATACCTCGTATGAATATTGTAATCATCGTATGGGAAAGCTTGGTACTTTCATGCCGAGTTTAAATCCGATGGTTTACTTTAGAAAGGTCACATGAATTAGGATAAGACACGGATATTAATAATTTATTAGCCATTTATTTTAAAAAGAATGTATATTTATGTTTTCTTAATTTAAGGAGAGCATACATTATATGCAAGATGATGAACAAAGGGTCGGACCAACCATTTATATAAATTCTAAATCTCAGATAAGTTTACACTCCAACAACTACGACTACACCACTACTACTACGTTTTTACACCGTTACTACTACGTTTTACGCTTCTTGAGTAACGTCTGTATAATTAAGCCACTAAGAATACATCATAATGCCTGATACTAGAAAGGTAAGATTAACATAGCTATGGCGATACAATTGTGGAAAGTATGTGACAACTTTACGAATTTTACCAATGCGGAAGTGAGAGGCAAAGGAAAAAATTATTCGTTACAGTACAATGATTCTTATATTATAATCGCTTTCATATTTTAGCTATGATAACATTTCTAACTGCTCAGTTGCTGGATTCATTTATAGAAACACGTTACGGCAAACAAATTCGGTACTAAAAATCAGCATTTGTACCTAAACTCCACCCATACAAGAACTTGTCATTTTGTGGCAACATGGAAACATTCGAATTTTGCATTCGTCCACAAAA
>QKWP01000742.1:0-15946 GCA_003550325.1 Gigaspora rosea | reverse complement strand
TCCGATGGTTTACTTTAGAAAGGTCACATGAATTAGGATAAGACACGGATATTAATAATTTATTAGCCATTTATTTTAAAAAGAATGTATATTTATGTTTTCTTAATTTAAGGAGAGCATACATTAGATGCAAGATGATGAACAAAGGTCGGACCAACCATTTATATAAATTCTAAATCTCAGATAAGTTTACACTCCAACAACTACGACTACACCACTACTACTACGTTTTTACACCGTTACTACTACGTTTTACGCTTCTTGAGTAACGTCTGCCACTAAGAATACATAATAATGCCTAATACTAGAAAGTTAAGATTAACATAGCTATGGCGATACAATTATGGAAGGTATGTGACAACTTTATGAATTTTACCAATGTGGAAGTGAGAGGCAAAGGAAAAAATTATTCGTTACAGTATAATGATTATTATATTATAATCGCTTTCATATTTTAGCTATGATAACATTTCTAACTGCTCAATTGCTGGATTCATGCATAGAAACACGTTACGGCAAACAAATTCAGTACTAAAAATCAGCATTTGTACCTAAACTCCACCCATACAAGAACTTGTCATTTTGTGGCAACATGGAAACATTCGAATTTTGCATTCGTCCACAAAAATCTGATTCTAATTAGATGCTCTAATTTTGTATGCGTTATGCAAAAAGGTGCATTAATCTACATCCTTACCAGAACGCAATCAAAATCTTGATTCTGATTGTATGTAGTGCTTAGGGATTAACAATTATCTCATAATTGCTGAATACGATGTTAATAGGAAGTCATAAGGCGGATTAGTGGCAGAAACGTCCTCGGTCCTGTGATTTCTGAGCAATTTAGAGCTCCATAGATCATTCACGTAAAAAATTTAACGATCATGTGATTTATAATCTGGGTTTTCTTGGATGCATTTTGATTGGAAATCACTGGACTGAGGATCGTTTTTGTTACCACTAATCCACCTGGAAGTCATACTTGAACCTTAAGGTTAATTGCACTTCCCTCTGATGCTGCTCATCGTTGCATTGCCCGAATGTTTCTTCGATCGGTGGTGTTCAATCAGTATTCAACGTTGTATGCATGTTCGAAAAAAGCATTCGCATCACTGTTCAGCCCGATTTTCGGTCACATTTGAGAACCCATGACAAAATCGATATTTTTTTACTCATATGCTCGTTATCATGAATTGGATAAATCATGCACGAATATTATCTGAATCACATACAAATATTAAAAATGTAATGGTTTTATTATTGCTCATATTCTAACCGGTCAATTAGGAGCTTCTGACTGGTATCGGTCACGGTTATGACCAGTCATGACCGGTCATAACCTTTTACTACTTCTAAATATAATGCTCTTTTATTTGGTAACAACATACTATATGTAAAAATTTATTTTCTTTTTTTCCAAATTAATTCAATTACTACATATGATTACCGTGTTGTTGCATAATAACGCTCCGCTCATGACATGATTTAAAATTATTCCTTAATTAAGCTTAATCTAGGCTAGTGGTCGTACCCTAGGGTACAATAACCGGTTAACTGTTAGGCTATCCGGATACCCGAATTATAAAACTGATAAACAGATAAATTATTGAGGTATCCGGTTAACTTAAGATATAATATAGGATAATATAGGGTAAAATACAATTATAATAAAAATTTTAATTTATACTTGCATCACTCCAGCACTCGGTGTAAAACTTGTCTACATCATAAATTTAATGTATTTTAATAAGAACATGATTTTAACATTTCGTTCGTTTATTATATTTATTTAATAGGTAATATAAATCAATTACACTTTAAACTTATGCTGGCTTTCAGTTTTTTGTAAGTACAGTATAATAATAATAATTATTATATTATATATATGAATACAGTAAGTACTTACTTTATGTTTTTATTACATACTTTACACAGTACAGAATACTATTATTGTTCCACATCATTTCTGAATTTACCTAAATCCTGAATTGACGTGTGTTCTTTCTGATTTTCATCTTGTATGCAGATCATGTAATAAATTACTGATAATAATTACTTATTGTTCCACATCATTTCTGAATTGACATGTGTTCTTTCTCGATTTTCATCTTGTATGCAGATCATGTAATCAATTACTGATAATAATTACTTTGTTCCACATCATTTCTGAATTTAATTCTGAATGAACTTTCGTTCTTTCTCGATTTTCATCGATTGTGAAATGCACAGCAATGTAATAAATTACTAATAATAATTATTTATTAATAATTACATTGATTTTTTTCATTAATATATATAAAGATTGTTCTTTTATTGTTTCGTCATTATTTTTTTGTATTGGCGTAACAGAAGAACTTCTCATGCCTAAACAAAATAGGAATAACTTGAGGATGCAAGTTTTTTATGTTGAAAAGATAAAGTTTTGTTTAAAAAAATTTAGTAATTATCTTATAGACATGACACCCGACCAGATTCCTGCCGTTGCCGAAAAACAAATGTGGATGTGTTCTACGCAGGGAATGTAAAAATTATTAATTACATTGTTAAATATATATGAATATTAGAACTATTCTTTTAATGTATGAAAAGTTGGCATTTAATATTTAGGCGAGCATATAGTGATTCATTTTTATTCGTTTTTATTTATTTATTTATTTATTTTTCTAATTTTTTTTACTTTATTATTGTAGAGTTACTTTATTTGATTTATGCATTAATACTGTATATATAAATCAACAATCATATAAATATCTTATCCGGATATAACCGTTATCCTTTTATTTGAATAGGATATAAAACCGGTTATTTAATTTTGTTAAAGGTTACAATCTTTCGGATAAAAAGTTATCCGGGTACGAGCACTAATCTAGGCAAAATTTGAAATTATACCCTTGTGTCATTTTGCGAAATACAGTAAAAGTTATTACAAAATCGTTATTTACGTTCCTGGTTTTAGCGCGACTGCGTCGCGTCTGATTTTTAAACATCAGCTTAGTCAATTTAATAAATTTAAGTTGACTATAAACAATCTAGAATGCGTCATATACCAATATACCATCTATAAATCTAATGATATTAGTTGGTTAAAATTTGGCGGCGCAGCCGCCACATGATCATGTACTAGTTACTTATAAAATTTGAGTGTTTTAGACATATATTTTGTTCTATATTGATATAAATGACGTTTCCGACGATTATTACTATTTTATTTGTAGAAATTATTGCCCCATTAAGGACATGAAGGTTTCATCTTGTGTAATGCATATGATACTGATGTAAAACCCTACCAAAAATACCCTCTATATTCCCTTATAAATAGATCTGCAACTTAAATTATTAAACTAAAAGATCTTATTTAAAATTATTTTTGTTAGAGTTTTATTAATTGATCAATTAAACATGTCATCAATAATTCAAATTTTACAAAAATTAATGATAACTAATTTCGATATCTTCATTATTTTTTTACTTTCGTTCGTAAGTTATGTTATTTATCTTGTAATAAAGTATCCAGATCGTGCGATAGGAACAGCCTCTAGAAGAGATCTTGTTGGGCCTAAAGGTGTTCCAATATTTGGAAATTTATTCTTAATATTGAATGCAAAGAATTTTATTCAATTTGAAGAAGACATGATAAATAAATATGGTCCACTTTTGTATGTATTAACTTTTAAAATAAGTAGTAGTTATAGTTGCCGCCCAAACTATTTGGAACGGCCTAAACTACGTGACAATTAGAATCATACAGTATATGGTTTTAATCTGGTCTTAACTTAGTTTTAACCATATATGTTGCTAATCATCACATGGTTTGAGCCGTCCCAATAATTTTGACAACTATAGTTATACTATTGAGAGATGACAATAATTCGATGTTCTTTTCTGAAAATAGTGCATTCACAATGCCAAGACGTGGCCGAGTTATTGTATCAAATGATCCACAAACAATCGAACATATACTAAAAAGTGGGTATTCAAAATCAAAATTTTGCAGGTGGATTAGTGATGGCCAGGGGTGTGTGAATTCTTGTCCGGTCCGATTCGATTCCATAAAGTCTAATTTTTTAATTTAGACTCAGACTTGGATCGAGTCCTAATAGTCACATCAATATTACATTATTAGATGTCATAATGCTTTATGCTACGTCAATTATTCATGCAACAAAAAAAAGAGCATATATTTTTTATAATTTTGTGTAGTAAAATTAATTTTTTAACCATCTATGATCTCATGATTCAGCAATCTGACTCGGGACCGAGTCTAAATAAAAACTCAACTTCATGGAGTCGGACGTGACTTTCAAACCCCAGTAGTGACAGAATCAATCAACCTAAAATTAATACTAATAATTTTAACATTTATTAAATTGCATGGTTTAAGCGGAATTTGATAATTATGGAAAAAGTGAAACCTTTCATGAACTAATGTATGAATTGTTAGGAAATGGAATATTTACCGTTAATGGGTATGTATTTGAAACTATTATATGAATATGTATATATGTATTGCAAATTATTAAATTTCTCATTAAAATAACCAATAAAGTCATAAGTGGAAGTTCCAAAGAAGAATAATAAGTCAATTGTTTCAAGGAAAAAACTTTAGAAATTTGATTTATGAATCGATAATCAAAGAATCTAAAGCCGTATTGAACATTTTAAAAAAGCATGCAGATAATGGAAAACCTATTGATTTACAAGACTTATTTCACAGATTTACTATGGATACTTTTGGAGAGTAAGCTTTCTTAAGAAAATTTTTTTTTTAATCCTCTCTAGCAGGATGCCATATGGCGTTGGTTTTTCTTAAAGTTTAAATTAATTATTGTCGTTAATTTCATTGAATTTAATTTTTTTTTAAAAAAAATAAACAGTATGTCATTTGGTGTGGATTTTGGATGTTTATCCAATCCTGAAAAAAAATCCCAATTCGTTACTAGTTTTGATTATGCTCAAAGTACTATAACTAAGAGATTTAAAAATCCTTTATGGAGGATTACAGAAAAATTTAGTGAAAGAGGTCGACAACTGCGTAAAGCTTGTAACTATATCGATAATTACGTAAATAATATGATAAATAATCATAAATCTGATCTTGAAGTTGAGAAGAAAAATGCTACCAATTTATTAACTTTGTTTATTAATGCTGTTGATGATGATGGTAAAAAATTTGATGACAAAGAGTTGAGAAATGTTGTACTTAATCTCATTCTTGCTGGTATGTTTCATAAATATAAGAGAAATTATATAAATCCAATGTTTAATATTCTTTTGTATAAACTTTTTTTTATTATTTCTTAGGTCGTGATACTACTGCACAAGTAAGTTTCAATAATTATTTATTAAATGTATTATATTTATTACTAATCTTTAAATTAAATAGACACTTTCTTGGATGATGTACTTGATAATGACTAACCAATCAGTTGAAGATTCATTGCTTCAAGAAATTGATTCGATTCTTTCTGCAGAAATGCCTATCCCATCATATGATGACTCTAAGCTACTTAAATATACTACTGCTACTTTTTATGAAACTCTTCGCCTATATCCGATTGTTCCAGTAAATGGAAAGGCAAGAATAAACTTAACTATTGTTATACCTTTTTGGAAATTACTAATTGTTTATTTATCTTTATTTTTCAATTATGAACAAAAGTTCTGCTTTAAGGATAACATTCTACCTAACAATACCCCAATATTTGCAGGAGAATATGTGGAATATAACCTTTTGGTAATGGGAAAGGATGAAAAAATCTGGGGAGAAGATGCGAAACAATTCAATCCTAAAAGATTTTTAAATTCAGAGGATGGTTTAAGGCCAAATCAATTCAAGTTTGCTTCTTTTCATGCTGGACCTAGAACTTGGTTAGTATTACTTACTATAGGATTGAATGTAATTAAATTTTTTATTTGTAATTTTAAATTTTAATTGTTATTAATAATTATAGTTTGGGACAACAATTTGCAACTCTTGAAGCAACAATTCTTGTAGCAATGATGTTCAAAGAATTTAAATTTAAATTAGTTCCTGGCCAGAAATCACCGCCAGAATTTGGAGAGGCTATTACATTGCTGATGAAAGATCCTCTTATGACTGAAGTGTCCTATAGAACGAAAATCTAATCTAGATTTCATACATACTTTATTTTTAGTATTATTAATTTTGGAATTTTCATAAATACTATTTCGAAATGGTTAGTTGTGCAGTTTTTATGGAGAAAATAGAACCGTTTTAGTTCAATTATTTAGTATCCTAAAATTGAAATTTTTACACTAAAAGTCATTTATAAGTTGGATATTTTTTCTTTATAAAATAAAAATGTCAATTATTATATTTTATTAAAGTAAGTTATAATATTTAAATCAAGAATGGTGTCCAAACATTGAGCCTAGTGTCAGTTGAACTAAAGCCCGTTATTTCAAATTCAATAAAGGCTTTATTTCTCTCTGCTCTTGCACATCATGAATTTGCTACTTTTAAGCTGTCACATTTCCATGTCACGTTTTGTTCATTAAACTTAGTGCCATCATTATAATTGATTTGATTAAAATCAGATTTTGAATTTTTAATTAATGAGGTAATTATTTCCCAGTACAATACTAAATTCTATAATCATGCAATAAATGTTTAGACTGTTACTAAGTGCTGACTTCTGTTTAAGATCATTAATTGGTCAGCAAATATACTCACATCCATTTGTCATTAATATTTGCATTATTAGACCAAATTTCACGATTAATTTTTTCACAAAAATTTGTATTTTTTAAATATTTTGTAAATGTTTTATTAATCATCATTGTTCAATGATGATATCCAGTCATCCTATTGCTCATTTTTCTTGTAATCACACTTTGAATCTTTCACAGATCAATTCTTAGAACTGTATTGAACCAGAAATAGCATCATAAAAAATCTTAGTAAATTAGTAATTTTAAAATAATAAAGCTATTTATTTTGGATTACTTATAGAGTCTATTAACTATGAAGCCCATTCCTGGGATGGAATACATATATTTAAATACATTATATAAACAGCTCAATATTCATTGATGAATATTTATCAAGAGTCGCAATGGTCTTTAAAATTGATTTCTCAGTGTTCTCAAAGAACACTAAAGTTGTTTTAAGGACATTAGTATTTATATAAAATTCTTTTATTTAAGAACATTTTGTATAAATAAATTTTCTCAATATATATATAAATAATTAAACTATTATAACAGTTTTTGCTACTATAATAATCTGGTTTAAACTCTCAAGTAATGTTTTAGACAGTAACTTTCTGATTTTAATAGTACATTAAATATCTAAGACATAAATCAAGAAATACTATATAAATATTTTAAATTTTATAACTATTACCAGTAGTTTCTTTTAACAAATTTGTAAAAAAACTTATAATTGTAGAAAGTAAAATATGTATATCTAATAATCTACTAGATTGATTTTAGTGTTTCAAATATTTTTGGAATCAAATAACTTTGCTTAAAAAACTCAAAATAGGTTTATATAATAAAAATATAAATTTATTTAAAAAATAATACTCTATATAATAAAAACATTATAAATTTTTGAGAACATTAATACTCTAAATTTAGCTTACTTGAGAACATAATTTTAAATCTGAATCCGGTCACAGCTGTTGCAGCAATGACAATTACATTGTCAAGAATTACAATATTATCGACTTTGCTCAACTTATCTAGCTTATTGGAAACTAGTCATAGCCAACTCAGTCTTATTATCTTTCATTATTTTATTATAATAGAACTTAATATATTCACAGTCATAGTATAACTGATTTGCGTGTTCTCTTTGATATGGGTTGTCTATTCAAGCAAAATTAATTAAACTTAATGAATTAAATCAAATTTTAAATTTATGTTTACATTGATAAAGAGAATCACTAATCGAGTTTTCTATTATGTAAATTCCAAATTTTTTGGCTTTTTTTTTTTATATGTAGATGGCTTGTCTCTATTACACTGCTCGACCCTATATTTTTCATTAAATCTAGATAAACTCAGATATCAGATCAACTCAGATTGGTCAAATTTCAGATTACAATTATAAATATTTATTTAAAATACTTATAAGAAAATCAAATATTTAATAAATGTAAAATTTAATACTTTATAAGCAATTAAACTTTTAAAATATTTTTTCTTAAAATTATCTTTTATTATGGCTTCTACTTTAATTTATCAATTATTTTGTTTATAAGTTTGATTTATACAATAAAGGTAAAATATTAAATTAATATATTTAGATATTTAAAAATTAAAAAGTCGCAATAAATAATGTACACTTCTAGTCATACTGCAAACCCTTTTAGAGAGTCTGTCTCATCAAGCTGGCTTTTTTACTGTTTACGTATATGTTCCTTTTCAATAATCATAGTTAAATTCAAAAATAACTTGATAATAATAAATACTAATATTTCATTAATCATAAGTAATAACTTTTTTATAATTATTTCATTTTTTTATTTTGACTAATTAATCTGTGAATTTATTTTAGGCAATGCTACTTAATTGTAGCTACTGTACTAATTTGAACCATGTTTTAGCATGTATAGTTGAAAACATCATAAAGTAGCGGCTTTCATTCTATAAATAAATAAGAAATGTGTCAGACAAATGCAGTAAACAATGTAAAAATATGATTAATTTTATGTATCAAAATATTAGAATAGAATTTAATGTAGGAATTCTATAATAAGTTATGTAATTTTTTATTTTTTACTACTTATTGCATTAAATGCATTGGTGCAAGTTAAAATTTGAATAAAATTGTTGTACATGATAACAATACTCATGTTTTAGCTAAAGATTTATTTTTTGCCAAAGTTTATTTATTAATAGTAGATTAATTCTAAAATCCTTTAATTAAAGATTTTTTAATTCTTATAATTTTTTCACCTGAATACTACTATATTAGCTAACTATGAAATGTCCATAATTTACCATAAAAAAGTCTTACAAAATTTATAAGCTATCACATTAATACAATATGTGGTTAAGTTAGTATCAGTTAAGGCTGAGAAATTATGAACTATGAAGTGTCAAATACATATTATCCAAATGGTCTTAGGAATTGAGATCGAAATTAATTAGTTGTTAATTAATGCTTTTGTTAGTATCAGCCTCAAATATAGTTAATACAGTCTGACCTCTCTATAATCACCAAGTTTGTTACACCCTATTTTGGTGATTGTATAGAGGTGTGGCTATAAATAAAATACCTTGTTATGGTCATGTGGCCAAAGGCCAATAAGTAATATATTTGCACCAGTGAATAAAATTCATATGCACAATGTGCATATGTACACAATTTTTTAAATTGGTTGTGCACATGTGCACAAAGATTTTTCTTAATTAATATATAGGTTGTGCACAATTTTTTTACAAATTTTATAAAGTGTGCACAAAAAAATTTTTCCAATGTGCACATATGTACAAAAATTTTTTCAGATTTTATATGCTGATTTGCACATATTTGAAATACTATTAAAAAATTTAAAATGTTTGATAGTGAATAACACTTAATCCAGCGTCCCAATTTGAATAAATCAACTAAACTGTGTGTTTAACTCAATGAAATAATTTCAAAGAGTCCAAAATCATTCAAATCTAATTACAAAATACTAAGATCATTAAGGATTTTTTATGCAAATGTTTAAATTTAATCAATTCTTAAAACATGTAAAGTAATACAAATTCTTAATGATCTCAGGAGTGTGTAATTCAATTTTAACAATTTTAACTCATTAGAATTATCACATCGAGATGAACATTCAGGTAGTTGCTTTACCCAAATCAGACCACTGCATCAAAAGTTATTTGCTGTCAAACTTTTAAGAATTGTTAATAGAATGTTTCAAACAAACATGAATATGAATCTTGGCCAATCAGATTTTATAATCCATATTTAATCAAAATTAGTGACTATATTAAGAGTTTATTATTAATAAAAGAATAAAATATCAAATTTTTTTGGTGATAGTAATTATAAGTAATATGTGACTATAATAAGGTTTTTTTTATTATATTTTAAGTCTGTTGCACAATATTGGGTGCTTATATATAGGTGTGACTATATAGAGTATGACTATAGAGAGGTCAAACTGTAATAGTATTAAAAATTTAGTTATTTGTTAGTTAGCTAAAAGATTTAAATCATATAATAAAAATATGCAGTAAATAAAGATTATATAGCATACTTTTTAAAATAAATTTAATTAGACAAAGATTGAATAAACGTGGGGCAGTTAAAGAGACAGGTTTTATTTAATCTTTCTAGGAATAATCCATTTGTAAGATGTCTTTTATACTAATTTTTACAAAGAGCTAGTAAAATTTTAATATATTACTAGGCACTTGAATTGTCAAAGAGAGTTAAAAAAAGTGCATAGTATTGTATTAATGGTAGGATTATCTAGAATAGCAATTAAAAGTGCAGCAATGGGACTTTTGGCATAGTTAAACTAAAATTATACATACTTGTATTAATGAAACTACAGTTGTTTGTTAAGTAAAAATAATTCTGAATAATATTACCAACCAATTTTACTAAAGTAGTTCTTTTAAATTGTGAAATTAAATTTTGGCAAATTTTAAAATTTTGTAGTTTATTAGCCTAAGTTTTGGTAATCAGGTCAAATACATCACTGCATTTTTGGGGGCAGGTAAGACAGTATAGTAACAAACAAAAGCAAAGTAAAATTAAAACTAGTTCAAAAGGCCTGGGCATTGCTGCAGGCTAGAGGTTTTAATTGTTCTTTATCTTAGTTTTTAATTGTTTTTTATGTTAAATTTTAATAGTTTGTTAGTATATAGAATTCCTGATAGTTTTCTAGATTATGTATTTTATATTTTATACAATTTTAATTCTAAGTTTATTAGAATAAAATTATATATATAAAACCCCCTCTCAAAGCTCAACATAATAAAAACTAACTCTAACTCTAACCTTTAGGTCTTAATATTACTATTAGACCTCATGATTGTTAGAGCATAGCAGAAGTTTATTTTGATTGGTTGTTATAATACACTAAAAAAAATGTAAATCATTTTTCAGATAAAGTATTGGCTATACCTGAGTGAATTTTATTACTCACAAAACTTTCAAAAGATTAGTTTAAAGACACATATTGTGTCTTATAATATATTCATAATAATTGATTTGTATTTTACAATGTATATAATATTATTTGTTTTTAATAAGTACGCTATTTATTTTACAACAAATACTTTAAATTTCGCAATACAATCTGCTAAATAATAATGAACATTTTTTAACACTACTACTATAAAAGTTTGTATTTATAAACTATTTATGGCCTAAATTAATAAAAAAAAAGTAGAATTTGGAATATTAGTTCCAAATATGCAGTGCTTTTTATAAAATACCTTCGTTCAAAGTTTTGAAAAAATTTGATGCAGTTAGGTTTCTTTGTGATGAAGAGGATTTTACTTCTAGAAAACAAGTAAAATTAGTTACAATTATAAAATAGGAATTGACCAATTTTTTTTTTATAATTTGACTGTTTTTGGATACAATAAATAAAAACATTAAAGTATACAAACCAGAATTAAATTATAATAATAAAGAATCTTTCTGATTAACTAAAAATAAAATAAAAATAAAAAACTCCACCATATAGATAGTATTAATAATTGCAAAAATACCTTCTTAATTTGACCAAAACTTGCTTATACACATGTCTGTTAAGGCACTGACATTTATTACCTAATATCCATTTACTATATGGGCTTATCCCCACCCCTAGGTAAGATCTATAAATAGAATTTTAGGCATTCAAATTTAACTAAGATAAGATTTTTCTTGACCCCCACCCCTAAAATATTACTTAATAAATGTCAGCCCCTTATTATTATAATATATATAATTTTTATACACATATAATATAAATGAATAAATAAAAAAGTAATAACCTGTTAAGCAGAACCTACTTCCAAAACATTAAATTTGTTAATATATTCACTATTTTTAATTGATTTAATTTAATAGTATGCCAGTTTAATCAGATCATCCATAGTGTAACATAACACAAATTACATACAAAAATCACTATAATATAAATATGACATGCATATATATAAAAATATTTTTTTACTAAGTTAAAAGTAGAGTGTATATAGATTATTTATCATATGTTTTTGGTAATATATTGGGATTTAATGCAAAATTTGAATTATGCTACTAATAAAGTTTTTTAAAACCACTATCAATCTTTACCAAAATTTGGTATTATACAGACTAAATCTTCTATTTATAGTAGTAAAATCTTTAGTGGTTGTATTATTTTAAAAAATATATATTTTTTTATATAGCTAAATTTGCCAAAGGCTTCAAATTTGCTGTGGTTATACAAAAAATATTTCTAAAACAGGTAATTACCCAATCAGAGTTGTGTTTACTATATAATCTATTAACAAAAAAATTTACAATGCATATGGATAGTGATGTGCAAATGCAGGTTTTTGTCTTTGCATTGCATAATGCGACATTATGCAGCATGATGCATTATGCAATCCTGTATTTTTATATAATATAATTACTTTATTATTAAGAATAATAATAATGCATATAATAGTAGTATATAACTAATTAGCACACTTTAAAATTGCTGAAATCAGCAAGGACAAGTCATTAAAAAGTTCAAAAGTAGTTAAGTTGTACTGTATTATTAATATAGTAACTTACTATATGTATTAAATTAAACTAGCTATTAAATATTAAATAGCAAAATCAAAAAAACTACAATATATAGTAGTAGATAGAGATGATGATCGATCACACAATAACTAATTACTCAATCTTATTGTTCACTATAATTTTTGTCAATACGTTCTATTGTGAGAAAAATTGAATGCATTATCATTAAATTTATTCAGAACACTATCCTATTCTAAAGTTATAAAAAAAATGACTAAGCATGATCAATCATTTGTGATTAATCATATAAAAATCAAAAAAATTTTGATCAATCACTATCTCTAGTAGTAAAGTTTGGTCAAGAAATTTTTTACTTAGTGTTTTGACCTGGGTGGGTGTCACCTGGGTCACTCGTGGGTGGGTGGGTGACCCGGGTGAAGTTGTAACAGCCTGGGTGAGAACGGATGGGTCAACCGCGAGTGACCCGTGGGTTGACCTCCGGGTGACCTGTGGTCAACCCACGGGTCACCCACGAGCAGACAAATTAACGCAAATTTGTGAAGTTGACAGAATCAAATTCGAAAAATATTTAATAGTAAATTATTTAAAGGGAACCATAATGCAGTACAGAATTTTAATAAACAGTATTATAGCAGATAGTATTTTTGCATTACAGTATTATGGCATTACAGCATTACGGCTTTATAACATTACGACTTTATGGCATTACGGCATTACAGCATTACGGTTTTACAGCTTTACGGCTCACAGCAATTACGGCAAAAAATATGGCAATGCCATAACCATATTAATTTGTAAAATTAATTCTACTACCAACTATAGATTACCCACCTGGGTCAAATCACTAACCACCTGTGATTTTTTTTAATTGACCCAGGTGACCCGACAAATCACCCATCGGGTCACCTGTCGGGTGACCCAGGTGGTGCCTTTTTTGGACTGACCCATTTCCACCAGGGTGGCACATTGTCCATCTGTCGGGTGACCTGAGTGAAGATTTTTTAGACAGGTCAATTCACTATTTTTACTAAAAACTATAGTGGCAAAATTGAAAAGGAAAATGTATAATTTTTAAGTTCTAATTTAAAAAAATATTGTTAGAATAAAAGCAATTACATCATCAAACTCTTTTCAACGATCCCTCGTACCAAAAATTTCAAGAACACTGACCTACAAAAACTTTCCATTTAACACATAAAATAGTAAATTGGCTCTATCATATAAAGCCTGCAGTGAGCGGCACTTGTCGTTTAGAGGTAAAGTTCATAGACTACCTGCTGACAAGCTTAGAGTTTATCACTCACCGTTAGTGGGCCTCTGTCTGACACTACCGAGCAAAGAAGTAGTGGGCAAATGACCTAGAGTTTAGTTTTGAGATGTGTTATTATGCTAAGCGTAACTTCTACCAACTCTCTTATATTTGGTACCCTTTGGGCTTCTTTTCGTCACTTCTTGGAACTTTACGAAATTTCGACAAAAAGTGGGAAATTTAGCTTAACTCCTCCAAAAGATCGGCATTGTTTACTCTGCCCAAATTGGGACAGCGCCTACCAAATTGGGTTAAGTCAGGAGCGCGTTTCAGATTGGCTGAAACAAACAATGAATGATAAGGACACTGGACATATAAGAGCCGAACCGAAATGAAATTTTTTCTAACGCATCCTCTCGAAATAGTGTATTTTGGTTATCTTTCTATCATTTCTTTACTTTTGTAAATATAGTACTTGGGTAAAGCTATATGCTTTATACAGTCTATATAATTTTTAAAATTAGTTCTTATGAACGATGTCAATTTTATTTCCTTTCTTTGTCTTTTTTGTCTATGTTTCTTTTTTGTTTTTGTTTACTTTGTTCATTTTGGATGTCATGTAGGTTTTGTAGTAATATCCCCTTTATATCTCCTTTTGTTTTCTTAAAAAATTTTTGTTCGTATAGATTTGGAGGAAATATTCCTTGTCCTAGAGGCTAGGTAAGGAAGATTAAAGGAAGTTAGTAATGTTGACAAGCCTTCTTGAAATGTTAAAGGAAGAGAGAAGATATGAAGGTAATTGCTAGCTTGTCGTAAAAAGGGAAGACCTTTTTATTTTGGCTTTAAGTAGCTAGATAAGCTATCTGTTCTAATACCATATAGTATCAGAGCAGTGCAGTAGGTCGCATTTAGGTATCCAGGTACTTAGGTACCGACTGGATGGCCAGATGATGCTAAACTTAGTTATTAGGTAGTGCTATATAGGTACAATAGTAAATATAGTAAATACAAGTATCTTAATAAAGTATTAGCGTGGCTACTTAAGGTTAAAAAAAAAAAAGCAATTACATAATTTTAATTGAACCGAAATTATATAATAATCTCTATGTGCATTACAAGTCTTGCATTATATTATACAGCATTATACATTGCATAATGCTGCATGCATAATGCATAAGGCACATCTCTACATATGTGCTAGGTGCTACAAAAAGTGACCAAATTTACAATTTTTTCAAAATATATTTTTTCATATAAATCAATTTAGAATAAGATTAGGAACATTTTTTACTTAAAACACAAAAGTAGTTGTATTAATAAAATTCTGCTATATTATTTTTTTTTAATTTATTAATGTCAAGTACAGAAATAGGATAGTAAATATAAAGAAATACTATATTTAAAATTTCTAACTAATCATCTAATAATCTATGCAATAGGGTAAGCCTATCACTTGCAGTCAGGGCTAACCATTAAACTGCTACAGAAAGAAGATGTGACATTTCATCTCATACTTTTCTATTTTAAACTAAAAGGTTAGGTTTTTAGTTTAAAAAGGCTAGAGGGAACCAACAGTATATTTTTCTTTAAAGTTTGTACTTTCTTATGATTTATTATAAGATTTGCAATATAAAAATTGATTTTCTGGGTGTGGCGACTTAGAGAAGTTGGTAAGTTGTCACCCCCCAAGTGGCAGGTCTAGGGTTCAAATCCCACTAGCGACGCTTTGAAAAAATAGACCTGTGTTACGGTAACCATTTCCTGTCGATCGGTTGGGTATATTACCTGTAGTCCTTGGTTACTATCTCGAATGGAAGCTTTCGGGCGAAGTTGTGTCTGGTAATACAAATAAATCCAAGGAACCAAGGAAATAGAAACCCATTTGGAAGTCCCGAGTAAGGAGGTAGCAACGATCTTTGACGGTACTACCAGAACCAAAATATCAGAAACCGGAACTGGAGAACTGGACGACATGACCTTCGGAGGAGAGG
>QKWP01000741.1:205542-230944 GCA_003550325.1 Gigaspora rosea | reverse complement strand
ATCGCAATTCTTTCGAAAGATTTCGGCATGCAATATCTTTCGAAAGATTTCGTATATTTATTTTGCTGATGTAGCAACAAGCTACTTGATTGCACTAGGTTGTAATTTGAGAGCAATTCTCAATTATCTTAATTAGCCAGAAGTATTTTTAATAATCAATTGAGATAAGTAAGTCAGTTTATATGTAAAAAAAAAACTTGAGTTTATTTCAGTCAAAAAAATTTTTTTTGAATTACCTCTTTGTACTGATTTATTAAAACTTTATAATTAACTGCTTTTTAATTAATCAAATATTTTAAATATATGGAAATGTTCAATAGAAACTAAGCAAATTTATTGGATAAATTTGCTTGGTTTCTATTAACTGTTTCTATGATAATTACCAAATTTCTTAGTAAATAAAATATCGCTTAAATGCTTTTATACTTTTTAATAAATTTTCATTATCGATATATTATTTGTTAAACTATTAGAATTTACTCGATTGAGTATCACTACAATTAGAAAACTATAGTAATAGTAATGCTTGAATATATATTAATAATATTGTTATTTGTATCATTATTTAAAATTATATTATAATACTTTTGCACTATTCACTATTTTGTCACTATTAAATCGTATTTAGATTGATGCTTAAAAATCTTCTAAATTATTTAAAAACTATGTTTTTATATACTTTATTCATTAATTAAAAACCAATTACAATAATGAATAAATAAATTAGTACTCAACTCTTTTTAATGTCTTTGTACCAAATTTTCTAAGAAAACTAAACTACAAAAAACTCTATAGTTAACATGTTTATATACAACAAAACTTCACCAAGCTGCTATCAGGTACAAAGTTTATTTACTGGATGTTCTGCATCTGAAAAGAGATAAAAAAGACCAGCAGACTTTTAAGCGAGACACCTTGGCAGGCTTTGGTACTATTGAGCAAAAAAGTAGCAAAGACATAATAGAGAAACTCTAGAGCTTTGTCAAGTTTTATAGATATTAAAATAGAAGTAAAGGCTTGGTTAAACATATTATTCTATATAGCATAACTCTTACAAAATCTTTCCAGTTTGGTACTTCCTTTATTGCTTTTTTGAACTTTTTAAAATTTCAAAAAAGTGGGTATTGCAGTTTATTCTCTTCAAAAGATCAGTAGTGTTTACTTCTTCCAATTCGGAAATATGCCTAATCCGGTCACAAGTAAAATAAAGAATGATATGTAAGATGTTTTGAAGAAACTTCAAATAAAATTTTTTCTAGAAAGTTCTTTTAGATATAGCTTTTTCTTTTTTCTTTTGTTTTTTTTTATATAATATTGTTATATTCTATTCACTTTTTACTTTTTTCTTTTTATTTTATTTTTTGTATACTTTGGTTATTTGCTTAGATAGTGTAGGTTTTTCCCCTTTTCTATACTCCTTTACTTTCTATATTGTTCTATTTTATTTTAGTAGAATTCTTTTACTTGAGAAGCTAGAAGAAGAAGGTTTAAGAATATTGGCGATCATAACAGGTGGCAACTCCAGTCAATGATTCAGAACTCAGAACTCTATTGAGAAAAGATGTTATGATGAAAAAATAGTTTGCTATAGCAGGTCACTTTTAGGTATCTTCAGACAACCAGATGGGTCATACTTTGATATTAAGAGCTTAATTTGCTTCACTCTGTAAAATAATTGTTAGTTTACTAATAGTTACATTTTAGAGTTTAATAAAGTTGTGGCATAATTGCTAAATGGAAAAAAATAAGAATAAATAAATAAATTTAAATACCGAATACTAATATTTATAGTATAAAAAAAATAAAAATCAAACTCTTTTTTTCACTCTTTATAGTTTTTATACTATCCCAAAAGCATAATATAGGCTGGTGCAAAATGCAGATACACAAATACGGTATTGATAAAAAATTTTTTTAAACAACTTAATTTAAGTATTTAAAATTGTAATTTATTACTTAGGTTTTTAAGTTTATTTTAATATAATTTTTATTAAAATTTTATATTAAAAAAAAAATTTTTATTAGAAGACGATTTTCTCGATTTCAAGATCGTCATCATCACTTTTAACCAATGAAACATGTTCATTGTATTTCTTATATTCCTTTGCCCTGGTAAATAATTTTCTCCAAAGATCCATGATGGTTTTTGAGCTGACCTTTTTAGTAAACACCTCGAATAATTTGTTTCAGATAGAAAGCAGGTTTGGGTGCGGACTCGTCTTTGCAACTTCTTGTTTTGCAACTGCCCAAATTCCTTCGATTGGTTGAAGTTCGCAGTGATATGGCGGGGTATAAGACAAATTGTGCCCATGTTTATTAGCAATTTGAACACATGTGAATGGCACTTTGTGTTTATTTCTTTTTACTAACTCGTATAGCTTGGCTTTGGTACAACTTTCTGATGCAATAATATCATGTGCCGCCAACCATGTATGAAGAACATCTTTTTTTTGAATTTGATGTTGGTACTTGTTCAGCCCGGCGTTTATGATAGTGAGCCCCGTTCATATAGATACATACTGACCTATAACGGTTTTTAATACTCATGCAAAGTTTTTCAAAAAGGTCTTCGAAAATTTCAGCGTTAAAATTGCCATGATAATCGCTTTGATCTGCTACAATATTTGCATTATGAATTGTGTTAGGAATATTTTCCCACTCATCTGCGTTAATCCACAGTATTAATAAATTATTATCAGATAATAATTTTTTTGAATTATCGATATTTCATAGTAATTCACCTGTTGAAAATAATTACTATCAATTTTCTGGCACCACTCAGCAGCCTTTTGTTGGTCAGGCGATGTTCCAAATCCATTCCGATAACATATGCTAACTTTATCTTGTCCGCTATAATAACCATTTTCTGCTAAGCTTAAGTACCATTTAAACGCTACTTTTTCATTCTTGAATGTGCCTTTGCTATACTAATAATATAATGCGAGATTATATTGTACATGAAAATTACCACGCCTAGCAGATTTCTAATACCACTCAAAAGCTATTTTTTCATCTTTGGCTGTGCCTATACCATTTTTATAGCAATATCCAAGATTATTTTGTCTATCTGAATTGCTACCTCTAGCAGATTTCAAATACCGCTCAAATGCGGTTTGTTCGTTCTTGACCATGCCTATACCATTTTTATAACAAAGTCCAAGACGAAATTGCCCATCCAAATTTTCATATTTAGCAGATTTCAAATACCAGTCAAATGCCTTTTGTTCATCTATGGCTGTGCCGATTCCATTTACATAGCAGATTCCAAGGTAAAATTGTCTATTTGAATTACCATCTTCAGCAGATTTCAAATACCACTCAAAAGCTTTTTGTTTATCTTTGGCTGTGCCTATACCATTTCATAGCAGACTCCAAGACTTGATTGTCCATCCGAATTGCCACCTTTAGCAGATTTCAAATACCACTCAAATGCAGTTTGTTTGTTCTTGGCCATGCCTATACCCATTTTCATAACAAAGTCCAAGATGAAATTGCTCATCTGAATTTCCACTTTAGCAGATTTCAAATATCAGTCAAATGCCTTTTGTTCATCTTTGAAGATTTTTGGACTCTCACCACTATTGTTTCGCCAGCTTGTCAACTACCTACTCTAATAATATATGGCGTAGAAAAAATCATCACTATCATATGAGTAATGCCAAGAAAAAACCAGTCTTCAGATTTTCAAGCTTATTATTTGTTATTTGCTAGATATAGCGGGTACATATATGATGCACAATTAAATTTACTGACATATCATAACTCTCTGACAAAGGCTAAGTTTGATGAATAACGTTAAAAGTACAGAATTCGGGGGTTTTTTTACTGTCACCCATATGGCTCTGGTCACACATACTATATTATTTTAGTAATTTAACAAAAATTAGTTAGCGTTATAAAGAACATATACAATACGTCATACGCTATTGTAAAAAGAAAAGTTCGATTAGAATATTAATGTTACCCGGGTACATTAGGTAGGATTTTATACAAGGATAAATCTGTTGATTACCTGAGTAACCCACCCATGCACCAGGTATACCTGTCAGATAACTGTATAACATTTTTTTGATCGGGTACCATCACTATATTATAAATAATTGAAAATGATCGATATGTTTGATCACTGAGCAAGCGACCGTACTCAAAAATTTTTTTTGATCAGTCACAATCAAACAAATCAAATGATCAATCATTTTGTAATCGATCATCGTCTTTATACGGTACACCCTTTTAAGGCTTGTATAGAAAACTCTAATATTGTAAATGATGGTCTCATGGACCGAACAGAGTATACCGAGTATATATAAAAAATAATAGGAATATCAAGTTCGAATCTCTAATTGTAATCGATTAAACTTTATAATCAATCATAGCCTTTTGATCGATTATAATCGATCCAATAGCTATGATCGATCATTGGGTTTGATTGATCATGATCGAACAACAAATTTCATAATCGATCATGACCAATTTGACCGAGCAATCAGTCATACTATGATCGATTTCAATCTCTATCGAAATGGTCCTTTTTTTTTTTTTTTTTAAAATTTTTTTTTCAATTTGTGGTTTTTTTATTTTTTTTCCTTAGTAGCTTGTGGATTAAACGGGCTTAAAAGATTTTGAACTTTTCAAAAAAAAATTTTTTTTTTTTTACCTAGTGATCCAGGTTAAAATTTTTGTGACAGGTATGTAATCGTTAAAGATCTGTTAATCGTTATATATCGTTTCAAAATTTTTTTTTTTTTAAACTTAACAACCATGCTTTACTTTATTAGCAGTTTACGTAAAAAAATACATGAACTCAAAGCTAACTATGATATAGGCTAATATCCAGCTTACTCCACTAGTGCCCAGGTACGGTTGTTGCACTGATGTTTGATAGTCTCAAAGCTATATACGACCTTCCTCATATATTTCTCTGAGAGCATGTTCAGGTCCTTAGCTACCTTCCAAATATAATAAAAAACAAACCTATTTCCGACTCCACCAACTTACTTCATGTGAACCTATTATTTGACTCAAAATTGAGTCCTCAACTAGCTTATTTACTGCTTTCTCCGTTTCTTGCTTTTTCTGCTTGATTTGTTCCCTGTCTTTCCTTCTAACTTCTGTGAGCTCCGGATCTGATAATATCTTATCTTTCTTCTAACTCCTTTATCCTTGCACTTTCTTTTCAGAGATCATTCAAAACTAAATTCTTTCTCCCATTTAATAACTTCATTACATCTTTCCTTCCAAATGGTCCGGTAGAAACTTTCTTGTACTACGTACAGAATCGCATCCATGCATTTCTTGCATCTCTCCTCGAAAGGCCCTTTTTATACAATAACTCGAATTTTCTTTTTTCTACGAGACCACTTAAATATAATTTCCTTTTCTTGAAACGAATTTCTGTAGTATCTCTTAGCAGAATTTCACCCAAATCCCAAGTACTTAGTGAAAGTTTTTCCTCGTCCGAAAGCACTGCCCATGCAGCACTCAGTGCTGTGTTTTCTGTCTTCTGCCAGATCTTCTCTGAGAAACTATACCGCATTAAATGACTCACGGTTTCCTTAGTCTCTTCCTTATACAAAATGCAGTTTGGTAACTTATACAACCAAGGCTTATGGGTATGCAACTCGTTTAAATTTGGGAGAAGCTGAAACATCTTCTTAATTCGCAAAATTAGTTTAAAACTGCTTTCTATTCCTCTACATTTTATTCCTCCCAACTCCTTCAACCTTGCCCATCGGGAAGACCAATCGAGATTACTGAAACTAATAATACTTTCTGCTGCTAGACTTTTACTTAAAAGGATACATCTTCTTTTAAACCACATTATGAACTTTCGCAGACAGTTGTCAATGTGTTTTCCATTCCATCAGATAGATGCATTCCACTGAGTAGTATTAGCAGGCAACCATTTCCAATCTTCTTCGAATTGCGCTGCCTCTTTTGCTAACTTGTCAGCGAGTTCGTTCCATACTATCCCATCATGGGCCTTGACTTTACATAATTCTACAGTGAGATTTTTGACTTGGGTTATCTCAATGATCTTGTTCAAAAAAGACCTGTTTTTCATTTTAAGACTCTTCTTGAAGCTTCGCGACCTAAACACACTCTCGATACTACTAATTGCCGCTTAACTATCTGTTTTAACTACAAAAAGCGCAAAGAATTGCAACTAATTTAGATCTTGTCGATAAAGACCAATCAACTACTCTAATTTTCCCTACTAAACTTACTATCTCCTCTTTTCTATCCAACTATACCCAGGCAAAACCCATCCTATCTTCAATACCTTCTTCTTCTTTGTACCAAGAGCCGTTAGTATAAAATACGTAGTCCGATCTTTTCTCCGTTATATTCTTTTCTGCTATTTCTAAAAGTAACCTTGTGATTTTCCTACTTAGTCCTTGCTTTTTGATTACCTCAAATTCTATACGATTAACTTCCACTACTGAGGCTACTTTCTCTACACTATTTGGTTTTCTCGGGGTACTTCGTGTTCGTGTAGTAGATCAAAGGAAACGACATTAACCAATCGCTTCCTTTTTTGATTATACCTTCTACTCTGCTAACACATTCTTTCATTTCTACTGTAAATTGGTAGTCGTTCTCTTTATCTCCTTTATTTAGGCTACAACCCTTGCATCTGCTTATTTTAACTGCACTTTTAACTCTTTGGATTTCAACCCAATGTTTTATAATAGCTTTGTATCTAAGCTTTTTGCTTATACATCCCAGGAGGTGTGAAGATGAATTCTTCCTTTTAACAACCACCCAATACTTACATCTTTTATCTACACAGACCTTTTTTCTTATCGGCGACGTGAGCTCGTTACTCTTCCCTTCTAATTGGTATTCTTTTTTAAGCTCCTTCGAGGATTTATTTAACAGGACTGCTTCTTCGATTTTACTAAACTATTCAGGAGTTTTTCCTCTTATGCTTCTTTACTTATACCCCTTACTTGTTGCCATGACATCAAGCCTGTACCTATTGGGTCTATTAATTGGTTTAGCGTTACTAGTTCTAAATCAATTCTTGTATTTATCGAGCTCTTTATCATTTTTTCATCTAAGAAACTTATGATCGCGGTCTCCTTACTATGCGTCTCGTTCTGAATATCTTGTGTCTTGAACCTTAAGTTGATTATTTTGCATTTTTCTATCACATTACATGTTAGATTTCCTTTCCAGAGGGTAACATGTCGTTCGTTAAAGGGCGCAATATATACATCCTGTAGAATACCAGCTTTAATTGCTCCTTGCTTGATTCTTAGCTCTGCCAGAGTTTCCAAACCTTCATTACTATTCAACCTTTTTAATAGACTTGTTGCCTGCTTGGCCAGAAGTGAGCTTGCCAAGGGTTTAAAGCCCAAAATACTACCATGAAACAATATATCGTTCAGAGCGGTTTGCGCTATGCCTAGCTTCTTCTTACAAAGACGGACTATTGGCTAGTGAATACTTTGCAAATCACTTTCTAAGAGAGCTGTGACCTGCAAGATATATTCTAGTTTTGGGATAAGCACCTGGTTTTTTATGTAGCTTAGCTGACTAGCTGTTACCTTTTTCTTTTCTAACAGGTGCGTAAACAATCTAACTATTTTTTTATCTTCCTTTTAATGTTTGTTAAATCTTTAGAAGTGTGAAGAAGCTTAGGTTCTGCGAACAGCTTTGTTTTGCAAAAAAAACACAACTTTCCTCCTTTGGAAGTTTTTATATCGTTTCAAATAATTATGATTATAATCGATTTATAGATATATAATGATTTAATATAAAAAATAATATATATCGATTATAGATATATATCGACTTTTATCCAATTAATCGATATATAACAATATTATGATATATATCAATTATAGATATATATCGATTTTTATCCAATTAATCGATATATAACGATTTTTTAATCAATATATAACGATATTTTATAATCAATATAAAACGATTAAGTGCTATATATCGATCAATATTTATGTATAAAATTTCCTGATATAGGCATTAATGCAGTTGGTTTGTTTGAATCAGTCGTCCGTTAGTTTTCTTGAATCAATTATCGTCCAAGTAATTTATTTATATGTTTTAAAGTACTTTTCATGAACATAACGTTTTGCTACTAAAAATACAAATATTGATTTATTTAATTCTTTAACTGTATCTTCATATAGATTAATCTAACTGTCGAATAAGTAGATATAGATAGGTTTAGATCAAATATGTGTGAATAGGTGTAAATAATATTGTTTTAATATGGACTAAGGTTGTGTGTCTAATAAAAAGGGTGATAACAAAATATTAAATAGAATTATTGTTTAAAATATATAATGAAATAAGGTTTCGCTGACAATAAATAATTTAATAAATTTTTTCACGATATATTTGTTATTTTTTCGATTTGTTTAGATCTAATCCGAATTGTTCAAAAGTTATAAGTATATGAGAAGCTTTACAAGCACAATTAACATTACAAATAAGCAATATAAATTGCCACTAATGTAAAAAAAAACAAATTTTAATTGATGCAGAACATATATTATTCTAGCTATATTAATTATTGCTAACACGACTATTGAGGCAATTTTAGTTTTTACATTTATTAATTATTGTAAACTTTTTGTATACTTATAACTTTTGAAGATATATTATCCAATTTGGATTGGGCCCTAAAGAACCATTTTATCTCGTATTATTGAATTAAATATTACTTAAAATAGATTATTAATAACGAATTNGATTTTTTAATCGATATATAACGATATTTTATAATCGATATAAAACGATTAAATGCTATATATCGATCAATATCTATGTATAAAATTTTCTGATGATATTTCGTATCGATTATAAGATTTCGAAATATTATAGCAATAACTTATATAAGATTACATATATATAATTCACTAATGTACTATAGTATAAACTTACATAATTGTTACTCCTATGTAATACTCTGAACTAATTGTAAGTTTTTTGCAAGTTTATGCTTGCGTAAAAACTTGCAGAGGTTTAAACATATTTTTTTGCTAATGTAGTTTAATCAATTATAAAAGTTTTTAATTAATTATAATTAATTATATACCCTAGAGCCACAATTATTAAGAATATGTTGGAGGCAAGGATAATAAGGGCAGTGTCATTAATCACCTGATTATTTTTTATCAGAGGCCTACCCTCACTATTTTTTAATTTATATAGAGTCAGATTCTTATATATAATTTCAACTTTTTTTATCCCCTCCCCTAGAAAATCAACTGATTTTTGTCACTTCCCTAATGTTATGGCTTGAACTTATTATGAAACAGTCTTTTTGGGCAAAAGCAAAGTAAAAAAGAATCAATGAGAAAAGAAATACAAATACCCAATATGAATTAGGCTGAACGTGATAAAATTTAGTAGTGAATAGTCCAGTAAGTGGAAATCGTACATATTAGTATAAAACCGTGTAAAAGGCAAAATAAAGTCAAACAGGACCTGAAATATACATAGATAGATCAGGTTAATTATAAAATTATCAAAAATAGAAAGATTTATAAAAAAAATAAGCAAAATTACTATAAATAGAAATAATTTGCATAAAACTACCAAAAATAAGCAAACTAATACTAGTCTAATACCTGACCAGGACTCTGAAATATGCATAGATAGGTCAGATACTGTATTAGTTTGCTTATTTTGGGTGGTTTTTTGCAAATCTTTTCTATTTATAGTAATTTTTTGCTTATTTTTGAGTTTTTCTGCAAATTTTTCTATTTTTAGTAATTTTATAATTAATCTGACCCATCTATATATATTTCGGGGTTCTCCTGATCTATTTATGTATATTTCAGAGTCCTGTCAAGCAAAGACTGGCCCTGAAAACTACAGAAATAAGGCTAAAGAAAATAAACTGTCAGAAATCATAGTCAAAAAAGTAATTAAAGCATATAGGAACAGAAAGATCCTTAATTAGATAGAGACAACTACCAATGACTTAAAGCCATATGAATGGTTGCTACAAAAAAAAGGTATCCAATAAAAGAATAGATCACCTATATCACAGAGCACTCCTCCTAGGATACTGGTTGAGACATATGGATCCTAAACTAGGTGGCTGTCCATGGTACCTGGGAGAAGTACAAACAATTGAACACTTTGTGCTGGAATATAGGGTTGCCAGGGAAATCTGAAGGATAGTCTATGATCTAATCGACATGGTAACAGTAAAAACACTCCCTGCAAGTATGGATAAGATCTTCATAGCACAGAACCTTTGGATAGAAGGACAGAAAAAAGCGATAATATGGCTCCATGCGAATGCCATTTATGAAATATGGTGTATATATACCTCAAAAAGTTGGGGCACAGATAACTGCTGGGATAGCAGGCACGAAGGCTCGTTTAAGAAACAAGAGACGTGTGCTAAGCCACACTCTCAATAATAGTTCAGAAAAACAAAAAAGGCGGTATAAGGTTATTAAAGATATTGATTAATAAATGAGCCCACACACGCAATTAAATAAAAAAAAAATAAGATAAAAAGATAAAAATAGAAGAAGCATTGTGAACAAAGAGTCAGAAGCATTATAAACAAAGAGTTAAAAACGGTGTAGATAAAGAAAGTCAGAGCATTGTAAATGAACTCTAATGCTAACTCTAATGTTAGGGTTTTTATTACTTTGATTTTCATATTACACCTGATCTCGAAATCTGATTGGCTAATTTTTGAAGGTGTTCTTGGAGTAATTCGCAATATTGCAGATTGTGAATAGCAATAATAGGTAAAATATATTAAGATAATATTTTTCAGTAAATTCCAAAAGCTGGTTATAATTACTATTTTAAAAGCCATGCCATACTAATTAACTAGAATTCCTAACCCTAACAATATATAACACCGGATCAATATTCAAAAATTGTCTATGTCTCATTCTATATAGCATATATATAGCTTTAGTTACCCATACTGATTGCGCAATTTAGAAAACTGTAATAGTATAAATTATAAATGTATTGTTTTTGTATTTCTTGTTAATATTTCTAAGTTAGATTTCGAATTAATTTATACCGATCTTCAGAAAAACAATGGCTTAATGATTTATCCGAATTCTCTTGTTTAGGTTTTATAATTGCAATATAACCTTCTTCAAATGGCTGTTAGAGTTGTTTACAAAAAAAGAAAAGAATTCAGAGCTAATAATAAATCACATTTAAAAAGAAAAGGTTTGAACAATAAAAAATTTTAGATACCTTATTTTGTAGCAATTCCTTTTCATGCTCAAACCTTGTGTTGATATCAATAATCCAACCTGCGACTCCAGCTTTAATACTATAACGGTTTCCTTCTTCAGTTGTAACAACACAAATTTCAGTATCAATTGAAAGAGGATCTTGCCTTTTCTTATTAATCGAACTCTTAACTTTAGCATCATATTCTATAGATTGAATGTTTGACAGATAATGACCAGAAGAACTTTGATCCAGTGATCGTTGAAGTAAAGGATGCGCTGGCGCTAAACCTATCACGCATAATCTTTGACATATCAAAGAAATATTATTACAATGGTTATTATATTAGTTAATGTTGGTCAAATTGTTTTTAAAAAAATCTTTACTTGTTTGGAGCCTGATAAATATATAAATCTTCCATCGAGTTTTCTTCGAACAAAAATTATTAATTTAATATACACATTTAACACCGAATACTAGATTATAATAACGCTTACTCAGGTTAACAAAGTAATACTTTGAGTAATATTGCTCAAGATATGCTAGCTCATTTTTTTTGTATGCTTCGCTTATATTTTTAAATTGCTTTAAGTCATAAACAGGATTAGTTAAGGCGTTAAAGTTCATTTTTGCTGTATATTGTAGTTGAAGATCATTTTTATAGCTACTTTCAAATCATGTGATCACGACTTTTTGATTGGCAAAAATACCGTTAATTAACACTGTTGAAAAAAAATTAATTACTTACTATAACGCATCGTACAGCTGCAGTGCGTGATAGGTTGATATTAAGTTTCGTTAAAATCCAGTTTCTTTGACGATCATTGTAAAAAATTCGGCAGAAAAAAATAAATGTCAAGAAAGTTGGTTAGCAAACCCAGGGAAGAAACTCATGAAAAATGTTTCAAAGGCCAAATAGCATATAATATCAATTTTTCGTTTGTTTTAAAAATTTGTACGCTGAGCACGGAGCAAAATATGAAGCGAAGCGACTAAGTGCATGATCATGATCATCTAGAGCAGTGTTGTTAATTTTTGCTTCCAATGAGAATTCCTAGCTTTCCAGTAGAAATTTTTACCTCTCTCAAAAGCCTCTTTCATTTTCGTGCTACGACGTATCAGTATTTCAAATCACTTTTTTTTAGTTAGGATCACTATCCGTTTTTGGCGAAAAAATGTGTATAAAAGGAAATGATGGTGTCACAAATTTAGAAGCGTTTTGTATGGTATGCTATTGATCTATCTCTATTCTTGATCTTTATCCTAATCCCCCTCAGGGACGATGATTTTTTGTGGTGGGATAACGTAAATTTTGTGATTTTTTGTGACAATTTGAACCGATTTTGTGCAATTTTGTGCAATATAAAGTAAATTTTGTGATTTGTTGTGGATCAATTTGGTTAATTTGAATTTTATAAAATTTTGCGACGACGGATAAAGTATTTTTTATTTGTACTGTAAAAAGTTCTATATAAAAGAATGAAAAAAAGCTATTGCTATATAAAATATATAAAAACCCTCCTATAATGATAATAATTCAATCCCGGTTAAAATACATCATAGATAATTGTTTGAGTGATTCTTTAGATAATTTTGACGATTATCTAAAAGGAGCAATCCTCAAAAACTCCTGGTCGGATTTAGGTCGGCATTTAGTTCTACTAGTTAGTAAATTCTATAGCAAAATTATCAGCTGGGCACTTTTCATTTAGTGAACGGCTACGATTTTATTAGTAAAATTTTTAGTGATCCTGGGCAAAATTGATAATTTCTGGCCCTACCAACCAGGATTCCGATGCATTCGACCAGGGATTTCAGGGACCTTCTATGAAATTATGTGAAAACATGCCAAATCTATCGAATTTTGTGAAATTTTGTGGCAGAACTATGTGAAAATATGGCAATTTATCGAATTTTGTGAAATTTTGTGATTTTCACAAAATTTTGTGATTTTTGTGATATTTTGTGAAACACAACATATCATCGTTCCTGATCCCCCTACCTTACTTAAGATTTTGATCTTGATTCCTGCACTTTGTTTTCACTCTGCTATGACATCTATTATATATAGGAAAATAGAAAAAAAATTTTTATCATTTTTCAACAACCTGACCTTTACCGAATATTATTACCTATACAACAGTTATTCCAAATCTGTAACATTTTTTTTTTATTCTGATAAAATGTTATTGATTAAATTAATTAATAAATTAATGATTAAATAATAATATTTTTTATTATTAAATAATAAGTAATAAATAAAAAATTCTCCTGTTCTTGTACTTTGTCATTAGCTTTACCTTACAATCTTTCATTTTACTTTAATAAATTCGAAATCGAAATTGTCCAGATACCATTCGATCAGATTAATTAAAGTATACTATATTTGGTATAATAAGTAATAGCTTCTAAAAATAAGTACTATTTATTCCCTAGGATGGTGGGAATAATGAAATATTTCACCAGTGGTATATGCGGGGTGCTTTGCGTCTATAAATGCACCACTGGGGGAATATCTTAATTATTTTTCCAGAATGGCGGAATAAATGAGTTATTCAACGACATAACAGTGACTCGTATTATTAATTATTTTTATCATTTTCTTTGTTTCCTTTTACATTTTTAACTTTTCAAGAAAATAGCAAATGCCTGTTATCACCCTGGCTTTATTTGTTATCACCCTGTGGAAATAACAAATAAGAAAAGAAAAAAATTTATGATAAAAATTATGATTAATAACACATAAGTCCCATCATGTGATCATAATGAGACGTGGAATTCCTGTCACTACAAAAAATGCTTATTTTTTTTATCGTAACTATCTGCTACCAGATTTGGAATATAAGACTTTCTTTAGAGGGCATCCATAAATAACATTATACAAGAGGGGGGTTGAACAAATGATAACATTTTTCTCAATAAGTAGAGGGGGGTCAAAAAAATATAACGTAATTCTTTTAGAAAAAATTGGCTAAAAATTGAACCAGTGGTCCAAGTTTAATGATTTTGGTACCATTTGATTCGTCTCGGTGAGAGGAGTCGAATAGTACAAATTTTATTTTATTTGGATTACTAGATCAAATTTTATTGGCCAAATACTATTGGTTATTATGTTTTCTTATAAAATTACTAAAAAATCAATGGTTTTTTGTAAATAACTATTGATCTAGTAATCCGAATGAAATGATTTTGGTATCATTGGATTTGTCTCACTGAGACAAATCGAATGGTACCAAATCATCCAAATCAGATCACTGTGTTACAATATATTCAAGTTTTTGTAAAATTTTATATATAAACATACGAATTTTGAAAATTTTTTTATATAGTAGAGGAGGAGGGGTCCAGCGCTACTATAAGGGGTACATAACGTTATTTATGGATGCCCCTTATAGTTTATTAATATTTCTTAGTTATCACTGATTTTGGAATATAAGACTCCCTTTACTGTTTTATTATTATTATATTAGTATAGAATTAATATATATGTACCCTAAAGGTATGCTAAAATTTTTTGTACCCTAGATCTTGTGTAACATAATTTAATCACGGGATATATAAACAATGATTATCATTTGATCATTGTTTTTTTTTTTTTTTGCTACGATAGCTAACCTTTTTGTTTACCTTAGGAACTTATGAATGTATCAACGTCACTGGAATTAGTCGATTCGTATCGTCATATAGGTGTCGTCGCTGTTTAGGTGTTCTTGTGATTGTGGATTTTCATCGTTTGGGTGGTTGTTGTCATTTGGGTGATTCCATATCGTTGTGTAGGTGCCGTTGTTACCAATTTTACGTGGAAGTTGATTTCGTCGCTTATGGTAGTGACGTGTCGTGTTGTTATCACATTTTGAGGACGTAGATTTTCTTGTCCTGTGTCGAGTTTAGTGTGTCGTTTTTCGTTTTTTTTGCTGCCCGGATATGAAGTTCGTTACAACTTTTTGACAGTCCCTAATTTTAGATTTTTAAATAAGATGATTGCACTAGTGTGTGAAACACAGGTATAGTCATAAAATTTTGCTTATTGAATGAATTTTCTAATGATTTTTTGGGATTCTTTAATGGTAATTTTGGATCAGGGAAAGAAATCATTAGTTAATTTGTTTTGCAAGAACACTACGCTAAATTCTTCGGCTTTGCCAGTAACAAGGTTGTATCGGAAAAAGGAAAGAGCCAGTGGTAGTAGTAAGTTATGTCTAAAGTTGGCACCCGCCTAGAAGTTGCAATTTCAGGTGCTTGAAATTACACCTACCTAAAACTGTTAGCTGAATTAACTAATTTCAGGAGCTAATTTCAGTCAGGTGCAACTTCAGGCGCAACTTTAGGTGGGTGCCAACTTCAGACATACTGAATGGAACAATTAATGCGACGAAATGATCTGAAGAATATTCTGTAGTGGTAAAGTAAACATTTAGGTTTATGATTTTGAACTTGTTTTGCTATTTTTATTCCAATGATTAATAACCGATTTTTATATATGTCGGTACAGATTGAATAACCGATTAATGCGACGAAACGATCTTAAGAAGATTAGTTCTGGTAAGTGTTAGACTAAAAATGGAATCAGCCCTATGAAAAAAATGGACCAGGCGGTGCAACGATTTAGCACGACGATGTCCGTAATGGCATGTCACGTATATGTACACCAGACTGAATACGTATTGGACGTTGTGTATATCCAGAATAGCATGTGTAAGATTTTTATACGGAATGGCATGTATTTAGAGTGACATGTTAGTTGGAGGTACATGTATTATATGGCACGTGTATCTCGTATGGCTGATAAAATCACTGGATTAGGTGTAATGTGAAAATTGTAAATTTTGGCTTAGTAAAGTGCAGCAAAACCCGGTCTATTAACGGTCCAAAATGTCCGAGCAGGCGGTCCAATTCGGCCTATTTTAGTCATGCCAACAAGGAACTCATACGTGCAATCCCGTTTTCATTTTTTTGATAGATCATATCCGGATGGATTTTTTTATAGGCGGGCGGGTAGAAATGAGTTTTAGAATAGGTTTAGGGTTTGGTTTTTAGTTAGATATAAGATTAAGGTTAGGGTTAGGGATTGGGTGGTTAGAAGTGGTATGATATTAAAATATATACAGACAAACTTCTATAAGTGCTGTGCATATTTTGTGAGAATGCGCCAAATCATAAGGCCTAAAATAACCATGAGTCCTAAAGTTTAGGGTTAGGATCAATTTCATCATGTTAAGCTTTGGGATGGGGATTTCATATATATAACTTAGTATCACTTGTGTAAGCTTGGTTTTAGATTTTTGTTATATATATATTGATTTATAAAATTACTACACATATATATAATTATATGATTGTTATGATTGTTACACAAAATTTAAATATGCAGTATAAAATTAAATTCATGTAATAGGGTACATGTACCTTAGGGTACATATAAATAAATCCATTAGTATATTATTAACAATTTCTTTATTTTATCAAAAAAAAACTACCTTGTAAAAATAAAATTTCGTTTATTAACTAAATTATGCTATCCTATATAAGTTTAGACTGAAATTTTAGATCAAAAAATTAGCTGAGAATAGAAACCCTTTACAAGTACAATATTACGAACATTATACTGTATTGCATAAGAATTTAATTAAAGAATCTGAAATTCATATTATATAATCTGCTCTACAATAGAATGATTGTAGTAAAAAAAAAAAAGAAGTGGCGACAGTATATGTCTTCTATTGCCATACAAGTGCTTCAATAGAAAACTGTTATCAGGCTTTCAATAATCAGTTGGCTTTTTGTATGCGTCTATGGAAAACCTATCATCAGACTAGATCACCCATAAATAGTGTGCAAAAAACTGACTGAATATTGAAAGCCTGATGGCATTAAATATTTCATTTTAAACAACAATATCTCATCTTTTCCCAAAAAATTTATCAAAGATTTAATTACCAAATTTAAACTTCTAAAAAAAAAATTCTGTCTAGAACAATCTTCTGATTCAAAAAAAAAATTTATTGTATAACTTGATAATAAAATAATAAATAACCTTATTAAAAAAAAAAATTAACTAATGTTCATCATAGGTGATTATCACCTGTAATAAATAAATAAAAACAAACAATTTTTATTAAGTAAAAGTTAAATTTTTTTAATATTAGGGTAAGGGTAAAAACTAGGATGAGGCAGGGGGCATAGTTTATACCAAAATTTTAAAAGGAATTTTTTTTTTTGCATAAAAAAAAGTAGTTTTATAGGCAAGTTTTTAGGCTAGAAGCAATTTTAGCAATTTTTTAAAAATTTTTTTGTTTTTGTTATACAAAGATTGATTTACATATTATACCTGATCCTGAATTTTAATTGGCAAATTGACTATAGGTAATAATCACCTGTAGTGTAAATTAGAAATATTCTAAAAAAAAATAACGATTCTTAATCTTTGTTGTCAATAGAAAAACTGTTATTAGTCTTTTAATATTTCGTTGGCTTTCTGAATACTGTCTAGATGGAAAAATTCTATCATCAGAATAAATTTTCTATAGATGGCATGAAAAAAGGCAAATGAACATTAAAAACCCAATACTATCTTTTTTTTTCTATTGACAGCACTCATATAATAGATCTTATTTCCTCTTATGCTTTTATTACTTTACAATTATATTACTATATCGATTTCTTAAAAAAATTAGTAATATCTGTTTCAAACAATATCCAATAAGCTTTGAGAATAGATCATATCAATATTATGTAATTTAGATTTCTAAAAAAAACCTCTATCTAAAAGAATCTTCTAATTCAAAAGAAAGATTTATTATATATAAATAATAACCTAATAATAATAAAATAATAAGTAACCTTATTTAAAAATAAAGATTTTCATTTTTTACTATTGATAAAAACCTGTTATTAGGCTTTTAATATTTAGTTACTTTTTGCATGCCTTCTATGAAAATTTATTATCAGAATAGATTTTTTCTATAGATAGCATGCAGAAAACTAGCTGAATATTAAAAATCTAATACCATTTTTTTTTCTATTGATATTACTTGTATAATAGATTATATTCCCTCTTATGCTTCTATTACTTTACAATTATATCTATATGATTGTTTAGAAAATTACTTAATTATCCCAAACCAAATTACCATGCTAGCTCTTAAACCATCTGAGTTAAGCAGGCAAATTTGCCTGCTAAAATATTTGGAAGAAAAGTAAAATTTTTTTTTGTTAAAAGACTAACTGAAATTGATTAAAGTAACTCTTGAGAACATAACACATGTGACAATACAATAGTATGTCATTGCATATGCCATGTAATACAAGCAAAGATTGCAAGCAAAATTTTACAAAATATTTTGCATTTTTGTTAAAGAATATTTATTGAGTCAAAGCTTCTCAATTGCTCTAATAATTCAGCTATGAATATTACAGACATAGATAGAGTTCCAAACCGGTTTGTAAATTCCTATCTGTGACCCGTTGGATCAAATATTTTTTCCAACTGGGTACCCAAAACTAAACTCGGTTACCTGATTAAAACAGGTCATCTATTTGTAATTGTGTGATCTGGCTATTAGAATAAAACGGGTCACTGGATAACTGATTAGCAAAGTCAAGTCAACAATACAACTAAATACTAATTTTAAAAAAAATTTCATATAAAGAAGCATGTCCTCCTATAACTTATTGACGGGTAATCTGTTTATTGACAAATAACCCATTTATATATTTAAACCAGTTTGTCAAAAATATGAACTGGATAGTAATTTTTTGGGTCAGATTATCAGTTTTACAGTTATTCAGATCAGAGCTTGGAACCCTAGATATAGATGAACTATCATCGTATGAAATATAGAAACCTATTTATAATAATTATTTTTCGATTTTTTTTTCAATTTTTTTAATAGTAAATTAATAGTGATTAATAGATAATCACTGTACTACTAGTACGCATATTCCTTGTAATATGCCACTACTATATATGAGGACGAAATTATTTCGGGTTCTAAAACCCGAAATTAAAATTTAAAAATGAAATTGTTTTTGACCTATTTTACTTGAAAGATGAAATTATTTGATACTTTTTTTGAATAGATGAAATTATAAGGAACATATCTATATAAATTTTATTTGCTCTTCTTTATAAAAAATTTTAATTTTTTCTAATAAAGACGAAATAGGCCTTTTTCAAAAATCAATTTCAGTGCTTTCACTAACCACTACCACATGATATAAAATTACAAGTTGATCTGCAAAATAGTATACTTTAATTCTAGCTTAGGGAAGCGCCATTTATCATCTGATTTTTTGCCACTAAGAGGCTACCCCCACCCCACCTGATCATCAAATACTGTAATTTGATTGGCTAAAATTATTAAAATTTTAAAAATTTTTAAACTTTAATATTAAATAACTTTTGAACCAGCGATCCGTTTTGGATGATTTTACTACCAAAATGTTCGCCTCAAAGAGACGATTCCAACGAGCCTAAAATCATCAAAATCCAATCACAGGATCCCAAGATCGTTATAGATTTGTATTGCTTTAATTTATTATTTTCATATATATTAAAAATTATTATTAAAGATCTTATAAACTTTAATATTAAATAACTCTTGAACCAGTGATCCGATTTGGATGATTTTACTATCAAAATGCTCATCTCAATGAGATGATTCTAATGAACCTAAAATCATTAAATTCTGATTACGGGATCCAGTGATCGTTATAGATTTGTATTATTTTTAATAGATTATATTAAAATAATACAAATCTATAACGATCTCTGGATCCCGTGATCAGAATTTAACGATTTTAGGTTCATTAGAATCGTTTCATTGAGATGAGCATTTTGGTAGTAAAATCCCAAATCGGATCACTGGTTCAAGAGTTATTTAATATTAAATTTATAAGATCTTTAATAATAATTTTTAATATATACGAAAATAATAAATTAAAGCAATACAAACCTATAACGATCTTGGAATCCTGTGATTGGATTTTGATGATTTTAGGCTCGTTGGAATTGTCTCATTGAGGCGAACATTTTGGTAGTAAAATCATCCAAAACAGATTGCTGGTTCAAGAGTTATTTAATATTAAAGTTTAAAAATTTTTAAAATTTTAGCCAATCAAAAGTTATCTGCTATTAGGACCTGATAATTTTCTGACCTTCCCCCCCTATCCTAAAAATCAGATGATAAATGGTGCTCCCCTTATAAAAGGGGAAAAAAAATAAAATTTTAGCAAGCAAATTTGCTCGCTAGACAGTTTAAAAGATAAATCCTAAATTTAACTACTATACTATAATCTAAATATCATACTATAAATTCTGAATCTAATTACTATACTACTAATCTACTACTGTGCTACCTGTCCTGAATCCAACTTTACTGTGCTACCTGTCCTGAATCTAACTCTACTGTACTACCTGTTCTGAATCCTTTATTGTGCTACATTCAAAAGTCTAATTCTACATTCAAAAATCTAACTCTACCATGCTATCTGTCCCAAATCCAATTCTAATGTGCTATGTCAAAAAATCCAACTCTACTGTGCCATATTCAAAAAATCTACTTAATCATGCTATGTCCAAAAAATCTAACTCTATCGTGCTATGTCCAAATAATCTAAATCTATAATACTATATCCAAAAAATCTACCTATACCATGTTCAAAAAAATCTAACTCTATCATGCTACCGTATGTGTCCAAAATTAAGCTACCTTTTTTGGCCAAAAAATTACATGAAAAATTGTAAAGTAGCTTATTTTTTTCAAAATATTGAGGTTTTTGAAAAAATTGAAAAATGTACTAATAAAAAGTTGTCCAAATGTTACTAAATTTTTACTATAAATGTATTTTGATGCGCTAAACAACTTTATTTAATTGAACTTTTGAAGTTTATTTAGTAAAAAAAAGTTTTATGTGTAGCAACTGCTAACGAATTTTTAAGATTTTTAAAAAAATCAGTGAGGTAGCTTATTTTAGGTAGTAGCTTATTTTCGGACATATATGGTATATACAAAAAATCTAACTACTAAAAAAATCTAACTCTAACATGCTCTACCTGTCCTAAAACTAACTTTACCATACTACAAGTTCCGAATCTAACTCTACTGTACTATATCTAAAAAAATTCAACTCTACTATGGTATATTTAAAAAATTTAACTACTGTACTATGTCCAAGAAACCTACGGTTCAAAAGAGAGAAAAGCTTTAGTTCTAACAAAAAAAGTTTAATAAACCAAAAAAAAGCACACCAATAAATGGTAATTCTACAAACAATACTACTACAACACCTCAATAGTAATGCCAAAATTTACAAGTTTGCTTGTTCCAACTAGCAAATTTTGTGTCAAAAATTCCTGATTTTAAGGTCTCACTTACTTTTTTTAGCTCAAGTTATAATTAGAAATTAACTAGAATGATCAAAAGTGGAGGTTTACATTATTATTTCAAATATCATTTGGTAACAAGTATAAATAAAAATTTTGTGAAACCTTTGAGAGAAAATGACATAAAAACTATGATAGGGCCAATCAAATTTCACCAAATTTTGTAGATCATTTAGATCTTTGATTTCAAATAATCTCTAATTTAAAATATGCCCTAACTGAAATATTCAGGATAAACAGGAAATTCTTTTAACAATTATTTTGAAAATATTAAAAAATTTTAAAAAACTTCTAGCGTAATTCAAATTAAAAATAAATTATTAAAGTAATTTTATAGAAATCTAATTATTGGGCTCATTTAAGTCTCAACAAATATGTATATACATTTTTATATTTACTTATTACCATGAATAAGATTTGAATATAAATTTTCAAAATATTATCAGCTAAATATTTTTTCTTTTCATATAGTTATTATAATAACAATTTTTAGAAATTATAATAAACAGAATTAATTTTAGTTAAATTTAACTTTTTTATAAATGTGTGTATACATTTTTTTTTTTACCTTCGCAATGTCGTGTGAAAGTGGATTTTTATTGGTCTTTAGATAATACATTCTTGGTTAATAAGAGTACATTTAGCCACACGTGCAACTTTTGGTTGCCTATTTAAGTAGTCCGGCCAAAGGTTTTATACTAGATACTGTATCTGTAACTAACTAGAAGATTATCCATTTAAGCTCTCTAATGTTTCCTGTCCTGTATCACCTACCACAATCACGCTAGCACATAACCTCATACTGCTTCAATTGAAGACTATCCAGGTTAATATCTGCTATACTACTTGTATCCTAATTCTATAAATAATCTAGTAGGATTTTCATACTACCGAATTGCCATAGGGAAGGTATAGTACATACCTCTAATCTTTTTATGTCCTACGCATTTCCAGATTAGGCTTCGAATACCTTCTGTAGTAGCTGAAGCCACCAACTAGTAGTCAGAGCAAACCATTAAACCAGGACCTTGATACAACTCAAATATTTCTAAGAAAGGAAATTTTGTATAGAAATTCATCAAATGTTGCATTTTTATATAATAAATTTTCAAATTTTGCTATAGTTTATACATCTATTTGGCTAAAATACTGCTAAAATTATACAAACTCAAATTTAAGTTGTATTAGAGCTCTTTGGGGTCCTATTAAATTGCACAATTAGGGGCGTGCCATTTATTACGTAATATTTTTTATTTAGTAGCCACCCCTATCTATGTATGGTGTGATCATTTTATCTAAGTCTGATTGATTAATATAATATATAGACATGATTACTACCTCTGACCATGTATCCATGGTAAAAATTACGTAATAAATGGCATGCCCTTTACAGTATTCGTGCCCTTGTAAGGTTTATTCTGATCCTGATGCTCGTATCAACCAGTCCTATAACCAATCTCTCTCAAACTACCAAACCCGTTAGCCTGAATGGGTTATTGTACTTCGGCTTTAGGTGCTTTTTGGTTTACTTTTCTTGGTTCCTAATTTTGCAGCATAGAACCTTTCACTCTAGTATGATTCTAGTAGCCAGGTTGGTGGACTTCACTTGCCCCAGGGTGTGCATCCGGTTCTTTGGTCTCAAATTCTGGTATTCGCAATATTGTTAAAGATCTTCACTACCTTCTTATTCAGGTCTTGCCAAATGGGTTTCAATTATTCTGGTTTCTTGAATTTGGATTGCCCAAGAGCTTCTATTTCAAGATTAGTGATGCCACCGAAATTGATTTTTAAAAAAGGCCTATTTCGTCTTCATTAGAGAAAATTAAAATTTTTTATAAGGAAAAGCAAATAAAATTTATATAGATATGTTCCTTATAATTTCGTCTATTCAAAAAAAGTATCAAATAATTTCGTCTTTAAAGTAAAGTAGGTTAAAAACAATTTCGTCTTCAAATTTTAATTTCAGGTTTTCAAACCCGAAATGCTTTCGTCCTCATGTATATTCAAGATGGTAGTACTAAGGCTACAGGTAATATACCCAACTAATCGTTAAATAAATGTTACCGATATATAGTTCTATTTTTCTAAAATGTCTCTAGTGGGATTTGAACTCTAAACCTGCCACTTGGGGTGACAACTCAGCCACTTCTCTAAGTTATTATACCCTTTGTATACCGTATTTATCCGAAAATAAACTACTTTTTTTGGCCAAAAAGTTACACAAAAAATCGTGGGGGTAGCTTATTTTTAGATTGTTAAATTTTTCGAAAAATTGAAAAACGTACTAATAAAAAGTTGTCCAAATGCCATAAAATTTTTACTGTAGATGTATTTCATTACGCTGAACAATTTTACTTATTCGACCTTTTGAAGTTTATATAGTAAAAAAAAAGTTTTATATGTAGCGACTGTTAACGATTTTTATAAAAATTTTTCTGAAAATCCAGGGGGTAGCTTCTTTTGGAGGTTGCTTATTTTCGGAAACCTACGGTATATACATTATTTATATTTATATTAAATAGTCAAATATAAATTTTGAAATACTCATTAACTAAGTATTTTTTTTCTTATACAGTTGTCATGATAAAAATTATTATAATAAAATTACTTAATTAATTAATTATAACAAAATTGAACTAATTCATTAAAAATAATAAACTTATTGCATAGTATACAAATTGAGGTTTTTGCTTTTTTTTTAATTATTTATTTTATTTCAACTCAAAATATCTTTTAGTTTGGTAATTGCTTGTATACAGATTAAATTAAGATATTTTTTTAAGAATGAACCTATTTGTTACTAGTGGTAATAGTCACCAGAGTGTGATCGACCAATTAGATCAAAAAATCATATATTATGTAAAAAATGCAAAAACTTTAATTTTTTTAAAAAATTACTTCTAACTTAAATTTTGTCTATGAAACTACTTTTTTTATACAAAAAAAAATTTCTTGCAAAATTTTACTATATACTAAACAAAACTGAACAATCTATATAAGATCATATTTGAAAAATTGCTAATATAGGCCCTTTTTTTAAAAAAGGTTATATTTGAAAAGTAGGTATTGGATAAAAAAGTTATATTTGAAAACAGTTAATGGGCAAAAAGAGCATATTTAAAAGAAGGGTTTTTCTATTCATCTCTGGCCAGAGATATATAACATATATATCTCTGGGCTTTTAGCCAATCAAATAGTGAGAAAATCACATGATTAAACTTCATGTGTTAATCCCGATCGCTGGTCCAAGGTCGAATGCCATGCCATACCATTACCGGATCCGGATAGATAAGTATTGGCACGATCATTTTTGATAATCAGTTTGTTTTTTTTTCTTTTGCGTTCGCTTTCATGTTTGCTTTCACTTTCTTTGCTTATAATTTTTTTTTTTTATTTAGATTGCCGCCTTTCGTCATTTTGTACAATCGTTGGTGTCGCCTTGATGTCGTCGTTGGTGTCGCAGTTGGTGTCGTCGTTACTGGTCTTTACTGATTCTTTTTTTTCTTGGAGCATGTTCCCGGGGTTTTGCATCGCCGTTTTTGGTGAATCTTTAGCTTTTTTTTTTTTGCGTTTTGTGATTTATCTTCTTTACTAACCTTTTCTTCTTTTCTTTTATGCGTTCTTGGAATACGTTCCTGGGGCTTTGCATCGTTCTGGTGAGTCTCCGGTTTCCTTTCCTTGCGTTATGTGATTTCCTTGAACTTCCTGAGTCTTTCTTTTTCTTCGACTTTTGGAAAACATTCTTTGGGTCTTGCATCGTTTATAGAGAGTCTTCGGTTTCCTTATTTGCGTTTTGTGGTTTTTCTTCGATATTTTTCCTGG
>QKWP01000741.1:186736-204296 GCA_003550325.1 Gigaspora rosea | reverse complement strand
TTTTTTTTTTTTTTTAAATCGTTATAAGTGACGAAAATATGATGTAAATATAATAAAATAAACTCAAAAGAATTAAATAATTGATGATTTTGGGGCATCATTGGTGAAGGGTTGTCGTGTAATAATGCCTAAAGAAAATTTTTCATATAAAAAAAACTTCAAATATTTTTCTTGTAATTGAATTTGATTGGTCGGTCTGTGGCGAAAATGTCAAGCCCGTAAAGTGAGGTCAGATATCGGGTTGCACGAGCCCTTCCAACTAGTCGGCGATACAAAAAAACGGGTCACGTGACCTTCGCTTATTTTAATTGGTTAATAGGCCAGAGATATATAGTTTATATATCTCTGGCCAGAGATGAATAGAAAACCCCTTAAAAGAATACTAATAGGGTAATTTTTATAAATCTTATATATAAAATGTACTAATAAAAAATGTAATAACTAATAAGAATTTAATTTTTACAAAATAAATTTTTTTTTTTGATAATGAAATTTTTTTTTTAGAGAATATAATTTTGTAATTCTGTTTATTTTTTATTTTTTATTTTTTTAGAGAATATAAGTTTGTTTTTTTTTAAAGAATATAATTCAGTTTTTTTTCTTTTTAAAAAATGTATAATTCAGTTAGATATACTTAATTTGACACAGTGCCTAATTTGACGCATCGACGATATCTTGTGAACTATCGATCAGAATCACGTGATTTTGGTACCATTCAATTCGTCTCGCCAAGACGAGTCGAATTGTACCAAAATCATATGATTCTGATTAATAGTTTGCAAGTTATCATTATTTAACCAAAATTAGCTATCCAAGACAATTTTTAACATTAATATAAAATAGCAAATAACATTTGAGATCAGTCCAATTGCGATGATTTTGCTACCAAAATGACCGCCTCAGAGCGACGATTCCAACGAATCCAAAATTGCTAAAATTCAATCACGGGGTCACAAGATCATTAGGGTTTTTGTATCATTTTTGATGAAAATCAATTAATTAAATTAATTATTTTCATTAAAAATAATATGAAAACTCTAATGATCTTGTGACCCCGTAATTGGATTTTAGCGATTTTGGATTCATTGGAATCGTCTCTCTGAGGTAGTCATTTTGCCAGCAAAATCATCGCAATTGGACTGATTTATCAAACGTTATTTGCCATTTTATATTAATGTTAAAAATTGTCTTAGATAGCTAATTTTGGTTAAATAATGATAACTTGCGAACTATCGATTAAAATCATATGATTTTGGTACCGTTCGATCATCTCAATGAGACCAATCGAATGGTACCAAAATCACACAATTCTGATTGATAGTTTACAAGATATCGTTGATGCATCAAATTAGGAACACTGCATCAAATTAAGAACATATTTTTAAATAAATTTAATTAGTAATATTTTGCGACCCAGTGATCAGAATTAAACGAATTTGATACCATTTAATTCGTCTCGATGAGACAGATCGCATGGTATAAAAATCATCTGATTCTGATCGATATATTGCATGATATTCGTCATAGAACTTAACTGCATCAAATTAGACATATCTACTTTATAATTCAGTTGTTTTTTTTTTTTTTTTTTTAGAAAATATAATTTTTTTTTTATTTAAAATATAGCTTATATATTAATATAAAAGTGCTAACTAAAAAAAATTTACTATAATGCCCAAATATAAGCTCACATAGATTATTCAGAGTTCTTACTAAGCTATATCTAAATGCTTTGTTTTTGTTTTGATTGTAATATTATACAATCTAATTAGTTAATTATACTTCAGTGACTGCCACTTTTGGCAACAAATATATTTTTTCTTTTTTTAATTTGTATTCATTTCATCTAATATATATTCACCTATCATTCAACTAGCAAAAAAATTTCTGAATGCTAAGCACTTGCACTGGGTCTGAGCTGCTTTAAAGTGCTTGTCTCTAGCATTTTTGCTAGTGCTAGTACTTAAGAATATCTCCATCTTACAATTATTTGAAATTAGTAAAACTCAAAATTTTCTAAAAGAGTTAAACCGGAGAATATCAATTACCAAATATAAGTAATGTGAGCAACCCAAAATTTATATAAAAAGCAATCAAGCATACTACAAAACGCTAATAATTTCTTCTAAGCACTAAAGTTATTAGCTTTGTATGATTTGCAGAAAAATTGGTCACTGTCTATAAATAAATTTGCATATATAGGTACCAAAAAGTGGACATCTAAAGCAGAGGCAACTCATATTTAATAAATTTTCAATTAATTTTAAAGTTAACATTGTTCTATATTAAATTTAAATAAGGTTTTAGACAAATATATATAAGCAAAATTGCCTTTTTAACACTTTGTTTAACACATCAAAGTAGCTGTTTTTTGTATTTTTCAGCTTTTTTGTATTTATTTCTTGTTTTGCTTTTCTAGCAATCATCAATTTGGCTCCTCTTTAGATATTCTTCAAAAAAGGTACTAGTCACAACTAATTCGCATTATTATTATATAATTGTTATTTATATAATATAAATATTCTATAGCGATGGTTTTTTTAATGGAAAAACTTAACCTATCCTAGGGCAGTGTTGTCACTTGGACGTTTTTTGGACACTTTGGACATTTTTTCAAATTAAAATTACTTAAAATTTTATTAAGATAATCTATTTAATTTTTTCACCAATGAGTCCAGCACCTAAAAAAATATATAATTATATATTTTTTTTTAAATTAGTTTATTAATTAGTTAAACATGGGACATAGGCTTGGATGATTTTGGACAATTTTGGTCGTTGGACAAAAAACATAGTATGGACACATCCAAGTGACATCACTGCCCTAGGGTAAAGGGTCTTATTCTGTGTTTGTTATATGACTATTAAATTAAACTGATTAATACAGAAAATCATATGTTTTATATCTTCTGTAACTTTATCTGCTAATTAGGGCGCTGACATTTATTAGGTAATATTTTAGGGGATGGGGGGTCAAGAAAAATCTTACTTTAGTTAAATTTAATTGGCTAAAATTCTATTTATAGATCTTACCTGGGGTGGGGGTAAGCCTCTATATGGTGCAGGAAGCTTTAAATCTCCATAAAAATCGGCTTTACAAAAAATGCTACTCCTCCTTTATAAATTATAAAATAAAAAACTAATCCACGAGATTTGTTCTTCTTGTTCTAAAGAATAAAACTTGTAGTTTAGATTTTAATTTAAAGCCAAACTGATGGAGCAGTAGCCTTTTAAACATTGCCAATTTTTATCAATTTTATTAATAAATCGTAAAAAAAGTGAAAATATATGTTTTTTAATTTTAGCCAATCAAAATGCTTTGTTTTGGTCATGTGATCAAATTTTTACAATAAAGTTTGAGCTGAAATTTTTTTTATATATTAACATATAAAAAAATTTAACTTGCCTCCAAATTTTACTTTACAAAAAAAAATATTTCTGCGAATAAAAAAAAACCGAAACGAGCCTAAAATTTACATTTTGATTGGATGTAAGCACTAAAATGATTAGCAACAAAAGTGAACAAAGTCACGTGCTTGGAGATTTAAAGCTTCCCGCACTATAGTAAATGAATATTAGATAATAAATGTCAGCACCTTTACCTGTACAAACAAATATACTAATACTTTAGAAGTAAAGTCTCAAAGAAATAGTAGAAAAACCAACAAAATATGCAACCCGGCAGCTGTTATTTAGGAATACAGTTAACTGAGTATCTGCTAATAGCTTTAGAGTTTGTTACTTACAGGAGCGCCATTTATTATCTGATTTTTTGCCACTAAGAGGCTACCCCCACCTCCACCTGATCATCAAATACTGTGTTTTGATTGGCTAAAATTATTAAAATTTTAAAAATTTTTAAACTTTAATATTAAATAACTCTTGAACCAGTGATCCGTTTTGGATGATTTTACTACCAAAATGTTCGCCTCAATGAGACGATTCCAACGAGCCTAAAATTATCAAAATCCAATCACAGGATCCCAAGATCGTTATAGATTTGTATTGCTTTAATTTATTATTTTCATATATATTAAAAATTATTATAAACTTTAATATTAAATAACTCTTGAACCAGTGATCTGATTTGGATGATTTTACTACCAAAATGCTCATCTCAATGAGATGATTCTAATGAACCTAAAATCATCAAATTCTGATTACGGGATCCAGAGATCGTTATAGATTTGTATTATTTTTAATAGATTATATTAAAATAATACAAATCTATAACGATCTCTGGATTCCGTGATCAGAATTTAACGATTTTAGGTTCATTAGAATCGTCTCATTGAGACAAGCATTTTGGTAGTAAAATCCCAAATCGGATCACTGGTTCAAGAGTTATTTAATATTAAATTTATAAGATCTTAATAATAATTTTTAATATATATGAAAATAATAAATTAAAGCAATACAAATCTATAATGATCTTGGGATCCTGTGATCAGATTTTGATGATTTTAGGCTCGTTGGAATCGTCTCATTGAGGCAAACATTTGGTAGTAAAATCATCCAAAATGGATTGCTGGTTCAAGAGTTATTTAATATTAAAGTTTAAAAATTTTTAAAATTTTTAATAATTTTAGCCAATCAAAAGTTATCTGCTATTAGGACCTGATAATTTTCTGACCCTCCCCCCTACCCTAAAAATCAGATGATAAATGGCACTCCCCTTACTACAAAACTGGCACTTGTCATTTAGAGGTAAAGTTCATAGACTACCTGCCAACAAGCTTAAAGTTTATCACTTATCACAATTTAAGAAGTACTTGGTAGCTCTCTGATAGATTTTGGACTATATGAAAAGAACTAGTGTCCTTACTATGGCTAAGAGATGGGCACTATGCAAATAACTGCATGCATGCATGCAGTTAATTCTGGCCAGCATTAAGAAATTAAATCATAACTTTGGTCAAAACATGCATGTATGCATACAAAAAATGCATGCGTATGTGTATGCTAAAATGAAAATTTTGCATTTTGACCATTTCTACTATGACTATATATGAACTCTTTTTGGTGCTATCAGTTCGTGAAAAAATTTCAAAAAGTAGGTATTTTGGCGTATCTCCTTCAAAAAATCTGCAGTGTTTATTGCTTTTAAAAAGAAAAGACACCTACCGTATTGAATATAATCATTTTGAGTAGCTTGGAAACAAGTACAGTCAGACCTCCATAAATGCAACCTCCATAAATGCAATACCTCCCTAAATGTATGTTTTTTTCTTTTCTGTAAGATGTTATTAGTACTAAATAAACATTCTATATTCTGTAAATACATGTTCTCTTTAAATAACATTTTATATCATACTAACTTCCCTAAATGCATATAGCTAATCAAATTTTAGTATTTAAGATAAGTTATACAAATTTTGGTAAAAATTACACAAACTTAATAATCTAATTTTTAAAGCTACAATTTAATTGGCTCTCTCTAAATGCAAACATTCCTAAATGCACGTTGTAGGCTTGTCCCTACGAGTTGTATTTATAGAGGGTTGACTGTACGTAGAAGAATATACAAGACTTATGGAAAAACCACTAGATAAAGATTCTAGAAGTTCTGTTTTGGTTTATATAACTGCTTTTCGGTTAACATTCTGGGGCCTGGGCTAGTTAAACTAGACAAAGTTATTGATGTTAACAATTTTTATTTCAAAAGTCTGACAAGTTATACAGTCAAACCTCCATAAATGCAATTCATAGAAACGAGTCTACAACGTGCATTTAGAGAGGTTTGCATTTAGAGAGAGCCAATTAAATTGCAGCTTTAAAATTAGATCATCAAGTTTGTATAACTTCTACTAAAAACTATATAACCTATCTTAAATACTAAAATTTAATTGGCTGTATGCATTTAGGGAGGTTAGTATAACTAATAATATAAAATGTTATTTAAGAGAACGTGTATTTACAGAATATAGAATGTGCATTTAACACTAATAACATTTTATGGAAAAGAAAAAAATGTGCATTTAGGGAGGTATTGCATTTATGGAAATTGCATTTATAAGGTCCGACTATATAAAAATAATCTTGTTCAGCTAACTTTAGACCTTAGATAAAAATTAATTGGTAGTAGAAGGCCAATATGAAGTCCAAGTTTTTTTTTTTAAATAGTTTTAACATATTATTCTTTTTTGCATGTAATAATAAAAACTTAATACAAAAAAACTCTTTCTGCTGATTATCTGGTCCAAATCGGGAGCATAATAAAAACAAGAAATATTTACGATACAATAAGAAAAACCACTGACACAACACAAATTCCAACCAAGAAACACAAGGGATAACTAAACAAAAAGCCTACACAAAGGAATCTTTAGCAAAACTAATTTCTAAACAAAATGAAGGAACTTTGGCTTTAAAGTTAACAAAACAACAAATCGCTCCTAAAAACTAACAAAAGCCGAACTAGTAAACAAAAGTCAAACTATTAAAAACCAGATACAATTAACCTACGACAAGGAAGCTTTATATAAAATAAATAGATAAAGTTTACATTAAGTGACCTACAAAATAGTAGTAACATAACGAACATACAAAAACTCACTAAAAACCAAGGCATATTTGGAAAAATCTATTTGACCCTGAACTGTCGATCAATCGGTATTACGTAATTACAACAAATAGACAAGAAGTAAACAAACCAATAGATAAACAAACACGTATTAACCACATGACAGGAAAAATAAACAAGACCAATTGATCGATCGGGCATATAAATAGTAGAAATACATACAAAGTGAAGATAAACATGGAACATTTACAAACAAATAGAGACATATTCTCTAAGAAGTTTCAGAAAATCAAACAAAACTTACTCAAGCAGGAAGGGAATGTTTTCAAGAAGGATAAATGCATCGCCACTTGGCTGGGGCTGCATAACCCAGGGCTAGTTACCATAATTAGAAAAGCTATTGAAATATATTAATATAAGTTACAAACAATCAGTAGAAAAACTTCTCACACAAGAAAAAGTAGAATTCACAAAATTTAGAAATAGGATAGAATCGAAATTAGACAAAACCCAAGAGACAGCAGAGTTTAAAAAAAATAATAATAATAATAATAATCATCCCAAGATCCAAAGGATCCTAATAGACAACGAATGCGATACAATGGATTATGGTCTAGAAGAAATCCAAAATATTGAAGAATCAGGAAAAGGAAAAGTAATATAAGAACCGCTATTAAACAACACATTCAAAAACTCAAACGAAGCATAGGACACGACACAATTACTCAGAAAATGGAAATAACAACAGGGTATGAAAAGGAAACCCTGGCGCTAGAAGTCACAAATTTCAAACCAAACAAAAGAAAAATAAATGAGACAGCTATCGAAATACAAAAAGTCTCTAGTAACATCCCAGAAACAAGGAAAAAAACAAAGCATAAGAAGATATCTATAGCTCAACATAGGCTCCAATTAACTCGCATAAGTACTTTATTAAAAAAAAACAGGAAAAACAGACATATTATTTTACTCTTTGGGATATCCCTTCAGATGTACAAGCATGCAGAATTAAAAAGGCCCTAACCTACTACGGTGAGGCTTCAATTATCGAAATTCGCCATATAAAGAGTACAAAAACAGCATATATCAAAGTCAGAACACATAACAATACTAAATTTAAGACTATAAAAGAAGCCTGGTCCATATACTTCGAAGACAAAAAAACTTTTAGGTCCACACTAGGGGAATTTGAACGGAGCTCATTGGAAAACAGAAATGCTACAAGTTGTCACTTAGAAACATCCCAAGAACGGCAACAGATGCAGCCTTGCTAAAACAACTGAGATCAGTAAAAGCTAAGGCGATATACATTTCCAAAAACAGTAACGGTAATCAAAGACAACGTGCCATGGTATATTTCAAAAACAAGATGGACAAGGAAAGGGCTGCTAGAAGAAACATATACTATTATGACACGAAACTAGAATAAGTAGCAGATAGGAAACACGAGAAACCATTATCAATAAACAATATTGGTTATAGTTCAACAAATCTTGAAACCCAAACTCAGCATAACAGTATCAGACCAGGAAACTTAAGAACACCTACAGTATCAGGAGATGACCAGAATATGGAACCTGAATTATATAAATACTGCCTGAAAATAGTTTGCTAGTAAGCATTCTTGAAAAACTCAAAAAACTCGAAAACGAGGGAAGGTGAACCCTTCCCAACAGATCCTAATGGGCACACCAGTTGATCAGGAGAATTGTGAAGGCCAAAAAGGCCTTTAAATAGCAACGGAAGCTCAGATGCTACTAAAACAGGACTTTTTAAAGATAGGATTCCATAACATTAATGGTATTAGAAACAATATTACAAAAATGCAAGACTTAATTGATCACAGGTTTCAGTGAATATAGATTGTATAGGAATATCGGAAACAAATATAAATAACAAGAAATTTCAACTGAATAGATTGAATATGAAGGACTATAGGTTTTTTAGCACTAGAGAAAAAATAGATAAAAAAATAGGGTTGGGAGTAGCTATGCTAATTAAAAAGGAATAGCAAAAATATCTTACAGAAGTTTCAACACCAGATAACTACTCCCTCAGGGCGACTTTTAAGTTAAGCGACTAATCATAATAATTTGGATCATATACATCCCTCCAAACGATACAGAAGCCCAAAAGAGAATATAGCAGAGAGTTGTTCTTGATATTACAAAGAAGAAGGGCAATACAAAGTTAATCATAGGAGGGACTTTAATGCGAGAGAAGACAAAGCCAAGAGGGTAGAAGATCTAGAAACGGATATTAATATAATATTAAAATTTGTATACTTTCCCCTCACCAAATAGCTAAAACGAACGGGCTTTACAAATACCTTTAGACTATTGAACCCACACAGCAAGAAGTACACTTGGACAAATGAAAAATATAGCTCAAGAATAGACTACATATAGGTGGACCAAGACATCAAGAGCCTAGTATGCGAAAGCGATATATACGATATGGAATACTATACAGGGAGTAGTGATGCCACCGAAATTGATTTTTGAAAAAGGCCTATTTCGTCTTCATTAGAGAAAATTAAAATTTTTTATAAGGAAGAGCAAATAAAATTTATATAGTTATGTTCCTTATAATTTCGTCTATTCAAAAAAAGTAACAAATAATTTCGTCTTTCAAGTAAAATAGTTCAAAAACAATTTCGTCTTCAAATTTTAATTTCGGGTTTTAGAACCTGAAATGCTTTCATCCTCATGTATAACAGGGAGCGACCACCAGCTCATCTGAGCAAAGATCTTTATAAAACCAATAATGGTTACTAGATCCACAGGGGAGCAAAAAAAAGCAGATATCGAAGAAAGAAACATATTCCTCCACGATAAAGCGAGCAAGGAAGACTGGGAAAATTACAGAAGCTTGCTCAATAAATATGTCTTAGAAGATCTCAATAAAGAAAAGAAAGTAAAAAAAAATAAGAATGAGAACCAGTATAAAAATAAAAATGCAGAAACACAAATAAACGAAGCGTGGGGGGAACTAGTCCTCTGGATAAATAGGGCTGCAAAGAAATCCATCCTACACAAGAAAGTCAAAAACACGATAGAGGAAAGACAAAAGCTGGTGACTTGAAACCCTAGATATAGATGGCTAAAGAAGCTACGAAAAATCTGCAAGCAAACAAAGGAAAACCTAGACAATACAATAGATATATTTGAAGGAATTAAAATCATGGCAATAATAGCTAAAATTAACAGACACAATGACACCTGTATCCCATATATAGACTTACACTGGACCCAGGATTGGCTTGACCAGGCGCGAACTTGGGTAAAATAATAGAGAATAAGATAGTGTTAGAACAAAAATTAAAAAAAGAAAGGAGATTAAAGGATATATAGAAAGGAGTTTTGGCATAATCAGCAACAAAGAAAAGAGAATGCTAAATAGTATATTAGAAAGACCTTGGCAGAAAATAAAGATCGAAAAAGTTCTCATAGATAATAAAGAAGAAGAGAGTGGCACTCAACTTATTCATGAACCAGACGAAATAAGAAAGGCAGTAGCAGGATATTATAAAAACCAGTACAACTGCCCCAGCCTCGCAAAAGGACAACCCTCACAGGAAGATTACAGTATGATTCCCCAAAAGTTAGTTCCCCACCAGCTCATTTTTCTGATACTATATCTCTAACAAAATGTTTTACCTATAGCACTTTTTGTTGACAGAATCTTTCCTCAACATACCATACTTTTGACATCCTCTTTCCTTAACATCTCATATTTTCAACAAGACATTTATCTGACATGACATATTTCCAATTCATCACATCACGTGAAATCATGCAACTACGTCATTTGTTTACTAGCACTATCAACTCAGCCTAAATTATACTATCACCTAACCCTAATCTAACAGTAATCTAACCCTAACTCTAACTCTAATTTAGGCCAAGTACTTAATCATGTGATGTGATGAACACAAATATATCACTCTACTCAATAATTATATTTCTAATCGGCAAAAAATCTTGTTGAAAAAAAATGTCAGAAGCATTTCATGTTGAAAAAATATTCTTTCTGAAATACGTCATGTCAGTAAAATATCTTTTCGAAATTATGTCCTGTCAAGAAAAGGGAAAGTCAAAAACATGGTATGTCGAAGAAAGATTCTGTCAACAAAAAATGCTATAGGTAAAACATTCTGTCAGGGATATAGTATCAGAAAAATGAGCTGGCGGGGAACTAACTTTCGAGGAATCAAGCAACAACCTACAGGAATGGCAACAAGAATATAGTTCAAAGAACTGGATCTACGAGAATTGGTATGTCCTGGTACTTCGAGAGATCAAGCCGCAGGAGTGGGAACTGGCCATGTCTAAAGCCTCAAATAGTTCAGCCCTAGGGGATTGGTTACACTCTGCTTAGAAACATTGGACCTCGAACCAAAAAATTTATCATAAAACTACTAAATACAATTTTGAAAGAAAGAATCTATCCCAGAAAATAGAAAGTCGGGATAGTATTTCCTATACCAAAAATAGCAGAATAGAACCTAACCATACAAAAAATGTGACCCATAATATTACTGGAGGTGGCCAGAAAATGGTTTATTAGAATTTTATAGACGAGATTGAGCAAGATAATAGTAGAGAAACAAATTTTTAAAGGCTTCAACTTCGTGGGGCTCTCTGGAGAAAGCACCTAAGAGCCTCTGCATATTATAAACAACCTTATCGAGGAAGCAAGAGAAAAAGAAAAGGAATTATGAATTGTACTTCTTGATATTAAGAAAGCTTTTGATTCAGTCTGACTTGGGGGCCTCAGAGAAGTGATGAAGAGAATCAAATTTCCAGCACAACTAGCATACCTACTAATAGAGCTCTTCAATAATAGAGAAATCAAAATAATTACAAAATTTGGTTTAACAGAAAGTTTTCGAGTAAGAGAAAGTATTGACCAAGGCGAAGTGATTTCCCCTTGCTATGGAGGATTTATTTCGACCCGCTTTTGGTATACCTACAAAAGACGAAATTAGGTGCAAAGATAAATCTGGAATGGCCCATAGATCCTAGAAAGGTCCAGGTGAGGAACACTGAAATAATGGTTGCAGGACTTGCCTATACCGACGACACGGTCCTGATGGCAGAATCCAAAAAAGAAATTCAGAGAATAATAGATAAAGCAGAAGAATTTTTTGAAGTTAACTCAATAGAACTAAACTCTCAAAAAACAGAACTAGTAGTTTACAGTTAAAAAATACCCTATCACTATCATTTGGTAAAGGCTAGAGCCGCAAACATTAGAATATCAAGGAATATATATTATGACATTTGACATGACGTATGTGACGTGACGTTTAATATAATTATATATAAATTTTATATGATGTGAAGAGTGACATACTACCTTGGACCTTTTAAATGTCTGCAGCTCTAGTAAGGGCAGACAAAAAGTGATAGCAAAAAAAGAAAGAGATCTAACGCGATATCTCAGAATATGAATTATGGTAAAAGGTGGTAGAAAGAGCGTAAAAACAAGACTTAAAAGAGAAACAATAGAATTAGCTCATTTGATAAAGCCCAAAGAAATCTCTATAGAACAAGCCAAATACATTAATTACCAATCCGGATAAGATCAGCACTATAGCTATATTATTATCATATTTGGAGGATGGCTAAAGCCAGGTACATCACGAGATTACCCAATTTTTCTGATTTTTCTGATTTTTAATTAGGATTAGGGTTAGGGTCCGGGTTGGGTTAGGATTAGGTTAGGATGTGGTTTTTATATAGTAAAATCGCATTTCCAACACTTTTACTTAGTCAAACAAGATGGTTTGGATAGCCATTTTTTATATATTTCGTGTTTTTGTCTTTGCTGTCTCGCTTTGTTTTGTTCGAACTGATCCGGGTTATATATCGGGTAATTTCGTGATGTACCTGGCTTTAGCCTACCCCATATTTGGAGGTTGGCTAAAGCAGAGCAAGTTTTGAAAAATGATTTAATTTAACATTTATTTAATATTAGGGTTAGGGTTAGGGCCATTTTGAGGTTGTAATTAAGAGGTGTTATAGGTAAAATTGCCTCCTCGACATTTTTTATTAATGCACCAAGTAGGTTTAGACTATTGTTTCTTGTATTTTTTGCATTTTTCTCGTTTTTTCACTTGTTTTGTTTCGTCGCGCTGATCCGGGTTCAGTCAAATTTTCGCAATTTGATTTGTCGATCAGCTATCGATTCTCAAAAATTCGCTCCACTTTAGCCTATCCCATATTTGAAATTGGGGATAAACAAATATATAAACAATATATTAGTAAATCTGTTTTAGGCCTAATAAAAAGTTTTTTGTACTAAGTAAATATTATTTTTTGATATATGTAAATTTGTAGAGCAGGTTCTTGTTCATCTACTTGTAAAATTTCATTAAAATTGGTCTAGTAGATAAGAAGATATGAGTAAAAACGTCTTTAAAATTCTTTAAATCATATAAAAATTTTATATATACAGGCCTGATCCAGATTTTGTACTACCTTGTTTATATATTTGTTTTGCCCCAATTCTAAATATAGAAATATTGCTGATCTTATCTGGATTGGCAATTAACAACAAAATACTACTACCTAGACTAGAGTACAAGTTAAATCTCATTCTTCTTAACAAACAAGAGTGTAAAAGAATACAAAGCCCAATGGTACAGGTAGTAAAATGGAAAGCCGAGACAGAAAGGACCATAGCGAACTCTCTCTTATACCACCCAGATATACTAGGTCTCAAATCACTTTGGCAGAAACACTGCGAGCACTCAATAACAGAATGGCTAATCAGGCTGAACAGTCCAAAACTTGCAGGGAAGACAACAAAACTAAGACTTAAAGCGGCGCAACTAGATCTGCTTTCCACAGAACCAATTTGGTTATTAAATAAACAAAGAAAAATGACTAAATAATCTAAACGCCACAATATTAAGTACAGCAAAGATCTTAGTCGAAAGCAAGTTAAGCAAAAATGAGTGAAGGATCATGCACCCACAAACCTGGATAAAGAGATCAAAAAAATCCTGAACGAAAATGGATAGCATAGAAATATGCAAACTATCAAAAAATTAAAAATCTGCTACTTCGAACAGATTATAACAAGCCAGAATCACTGCTTACTAACCTGGTAGCAGATCAAGAAGATTAGAAATTATCTGACCAAAGGGAGAATCCCAAACTGGTTCCGAGCCCTAGAAACAACAGTATTAATTAACAAGGAATCGAGAGAAGTTAAACTAGAGTTTCAAATACTCACAAGTGATAAAGGTCACACGATACAGGAAAAAGGAAAAAGAATCTCAACAAGACGCTCGAAAAAAGAGTGGATCCTAGGTGTTGACAAGAAGAAAAATAAGCCTATAATAGACAGAATTCAGAACAAACTTCCTGACTTGCAAGTTGAAATTATGGAATAGGAGGAAGAGGATAAAGAGAACCAGCCTAGCCCAGGAAAGTGGAACACCACAAAGAGAATCAAGGAAAAGTCAAATCAGAACACAATATTGCGAAGCCACAAGAAGCTAACAATATTGACAACTAGGTTAAGAGAGAAACAAGTGGCTGGCGATTACTAATGGACCTGGATAATTTAAAAGACACGGTAGACCTAAACATACCACAACAGAGGAATAAAAGAGAAAGTGTTTTGATGATGGTTGAACAATTAGAAACCTAGAACATTATTAGTATAAGAAAAACAGTCTTTAGCATAAAGAAAAGACAGGAGCTTGAGGAAGTCCTGTACTTCAATAAGAGATTTAAAAATCTCATCTTCTATACGGACTGCTCGCTTGGCAATATAGGAGGGAATGGTTATAAGACAGGTTATAGTATAGTACAAATAGATGAAAAAAATAGAATAGTTAGGGAAACTAAAAGTAGAATTGTAGGGTGGTTCTCCTTAACAAGAGCAGAACTAACAGGAATCCTAGAGGCAATACTAATATCCTCCACTTTAAGTTCCATTGACATATATACAGATAGTCAAGCAGCAATTCAAAGCAACAAAGGTTTGAATAGATTAGAAGTCCACAAGAGCTGGTATAAGATTAAAAATAGTGGATTATTAGGCAAAATTAAGGAAAACATATCAGGTAAAAATTTGAAATTAACCCTTTATAAAGTAAAGGCGCACTCAGAAATAGTACTAAACGAGAGAGCTAACATTCTGGCGAAGGAAGCATTATCCTTACCTGACAAAACAGTAATGAAAACAGCAAACACAAAGGGTTTTCTCTATACGCCCGTTTGGCAAGATTTTCAAATTGAGATCCCAATAAGAAAATTCATTAAAAACTAATAGACGCATATCATAAAGCCGAATGGACGTTTTTTAGATACCAAAAAGATGATGCGTATACTAGAAGGAATGAGAATAAGGACTGAAAAACTTTCAGAAGTTTCTGGCGTAACATCTGTAAAACTAAAGCCCTTAATAGAAAAGATAATAAAAAATTGGTCTTTATGTTGAAAACAATTAATAGATCTCTCTCTATTTTGGTAAAAAAATCTCGGGACCAAAACAACCTATACCAAAGTGTAGTGTTCTTCAAATTCAAATTAAATCAAATACTGGATCAATTTGAATTTGATCAAATTAAATTAACCTGCTTTGAATTTGATTTGATTCAAATATTTGAATTTGATTTTGATTTGAATTTGAATTTTTAATAGTAATTTTCAAATCACATCAAATATTTGTCAAATCAAATCAAATTTGGCCATATTTGAATTTGAACAAATCAAATATAGTCAAATTTGAATTTGAATTTGATCAAATATTTATTCAAATATTTGAAGATCAAATCAAATTGCGGAACCCTACCAAAGTGCTATCTGCCAGAAATATACTGCAGAAGAAGAGACATTGGATCATTTGGCCACTTGCTCTTTGGACGAAGAAATTTGGGACCTAGAGGAGACTGAAATAACCAAGAAAATCTGGTTCTCACTACCTAGCGAAGAACAGAGAAAGATAAACTGTCAGCACCTGCAAAAGATCTCAATGAACAAAAACACACCTACCGATCAACGAAGAGTACTCTTAACTAGAGAAATCATAAAGACGGAAGTCATAGAAGATTATAGCCTAGGTAATAAAACAATTAATCTCATATTACTTCTGTGGTTGGAAAAATGGATACAGTATCAAGCTTTCAAATGAAGATATGGAAGGAGCGATATGAGAAGACGGTGGAATGGAAAAAGGAAATAGGAATCTTTACAAGAAACAAAAAGAAGAAGAGAGAAAAAAAAATGTATCAGAAAAATAAGAAAGCCAGCAAAGAAGAAGAAGAGAGGGACTAACCTAATGAGATATCGAGCAACCAAAAAACAAAAAAGAGTGAATGAAGGGATTGTTTCAGGATTGCCTGTATAGTGATTAAAAAATAGATAGAAACAGGTGGATATAGTTAGTAGAACAATAATTAAAGCAATTATGATGGGCCTCAGAACCAAGTCAGTAAACCCATATTGAGAATTACACCGAAAATAGTAATAGCATTAGATAATGTAACTATTTTTCATAAATAAAAGTATGACATGATCGCCAATTTAAAAAAAAATAAAAAAAAATAAAAACTTAATAAATAAACAAGAGCAAGGTCTTAGTTATAAAACGGAAAAAAAAAGAAAATCATATATTTTGACCATTAACGTTTTTGTAGTGCTTTTGTTGCTTTCGTCATTATTGTGCGATATTTTTTTTTGTGCTTTTGTTGTTGTTTTTGTAGTGCTTTTGTGGCTCTTTTATAGTGCTTTTATTGTTGTTTGGTGGTGTTTTTGGTTGTTATTTGGTGGTGTTTTTGGTCATTGTTTGGTGCTTTTGGTCATCATTTGGTGGTGCTTTTGGTTAGGGTGCCTACTTTTATCACCTGATTTTCTAGAGGGGGGGTCAAAAATTTTGGAAATTATATATAAAATCTGATAATTTTTATATCTGGGGGGGTAAGGGCTACTAATAAACTGAAATCAGGTGATAAAAGTAGGTGCCCTTATGCCTTTGGTCCTCATTTGATGGTAGTTTGGTAGTGTTTTGGATCATAGTTTGGTAGTTCTTTTGGTTATAGTTTGGTAAAGGCTTTTAGTTGTTGTTTTTAGTGCTTTTTATCATTATTTGTGGATACTTAGATCATTATTAAGTAGTGCTTTTGATTGTCATTTGGTTATTGTTTAGTGGTGCTTTATATTGTTTGGTGGTGCTTTTGGTTGTAATTGGTGGTTCTTTAATTGTCATTTGTTGGTGTTTTTGATCATTATTTGGTGCAAAGTTTAGACCCGGGTTGTAGTAAACTAGGTCACCCATATCGAAATGGTTCACCCAGGTCAAAATTAGGTTTAAGATCATAGAAGGGTATTCATTTGATTGGTTATAACAGTAAGAGTAATAAGGTTTTATAACGTAACTTTGTTATAACATCTGCAAATTTATAATAGCGTAATCTTATGTAAGGTCTTACGAACCGTAATATAAGCAAAATATTACGTAATATATTTCGAAATATTTTGAAATATCAAATTTTCAAAATATTACAAAAGTAATTTCGAAATATTTCAAACCCTTTCAAAATATTTTAGGACTAGGAAACAGTAGATTTGTAACCTGGATCGCGCATTAGACTGATTTTTCGAAATAGTTCAAAATAGTTCAATGATGTTTAAATTCTGTACTACAAGATCAGATTAGATTGTTTGTTTATAATTAGATCTTTTATTTTGTTTTTTTTCACTTTTTAATTGTAACGATATATAACGATTAACAAATCTTTAACGATTATATAGTGTTTTGACCGTGTCACAAAAATTTCAACCTGGATCACTGGGTAAAAAAAAAAAATTTTTTTTGAAAAGTTCAAAATCTCTTAAGCCCGTTTAATCCACAAGCTACCAAGGATTATAAATATATATACCACAAATTGAGCCAAAATACTTAAAAAAAAAAAGCCGTTTTGACCTATTTTACCCTCCCTCCCTTTTACCCTTCTCTCTTTTTTTTTCTCTTTCTTTTTTTTTCTCTTTCTTTTTTTTTCTTTTTCTTTTTTTTTCT
>QKWP01000741.1:146428-183850 GCA_003550325.1 Gigaspora rosea | reverse complement strand
TTTTTTTTATTCTTTTTTATTTAATTTATTTTTAATTTATTTTTATTTAAATTATTTCGTCCTCTGGATCTAATCTGTAAGATTGTTTTTTTACGGTAAATTATCATTTTTTTATTTCTATATTTTTTTTTTATAATTTATTTTTTTTTATTATAATTATTTATTTAATTGTTTTTTTTAACGTTTTTTACATTTTTTTATTATTATAATAATTTATTTTTAAAATAGCGTTACAATTACCAGTTACACAAGACTGCAAGATAAGTATAAATCTTTTTTTTTACATATTTGATTTTTTTTTACTTTTGATATAACTTACTAATTATCGTATCTCTATTTTTCAATATTTTTTCAGCTTTTTTCTTTCTTTGTCGTTCATATCAGTATTTTTTTCATAGTGGGTGTTACTTATACTTGTTCTTCGTCGTTGGTGTCGTCATGTCCAATTTGGAGTCTCTTACGTCGTCGGTGTCGTCCATTTCGGCGTTCTTTCATTAGTGCGTTACCTGGAACTTTTTCATCGGTAGAGTTGTTGATTTTTCGGTGTTCTTTCGTTGCTGCATGTTATTGTTGTTGGTTTGGAGACACATTTGTCGCTGGTGCATTACTTGGGCATTTGTGTTTCTCAATTGTACAGCGAAGTATCAGTTTCTATTTTTTTTTTGCTTTAGCATTGTATTCGTGCAGTACTAATTCTTTTCAGGTCCAGAATAGGTGATCGTTGTGTCTTGCTTTTTTGGTGCGTTACTGGATACGTTCATCGTTGGTGCCGAGTTTGTGATGCTATGTTTGGTGCTTTTTTCGTCGTTTCGTTTGTACGATGTTGGGATTTAGTGGATAGGAAAATAGGAGGGTTAGATTATATTAGATGTTTAGATAAAAGAACGATATCTCTATGGCATTTTATAATGTCTTTCTACGGTGTTTATGTGGTGTTTGTGTGGTGTTTTTATGGTGTTTGTGTAGTGTTTCTAAGGCATTTTTGTGGTAACTCTTGTAATATATTTTGTAGTTTTTTTTTTTTTTTAATAAAAATATATATATTATTTTTTATTATTTTTTTGAAATTTATTATTGATCAATATTATTTTATATTAAATTGCGAAACCTTGTGAAAATATGAGAAAACATGCGAAAATCTATAAAATGGTTAAAAATAAGTATACAGTATAATAGTATTGTTATTCGTAATTTTTAATCTGATATCTATCGATTATTACTAATTATTATCGATTACTATCTTAATCGATAGTCCTCGTCAGGGGGATTTAAATCGATTACTATCCAATAATGATAAAAATCGATAGTAATCACCGTACAAATTTTGGTGATGTATATCGTTTATTTATTTTTTAAAAATTTTTGAAAATTTGCGAAAATTTGTATAATATTGCAAAACAATACGAAAATACAAAATAATACCTCCTGTGCACTTTAGTTTATTGATTTGCATAAGTACGCGACTCCTATAGGGGGTAATTTGCATTTTTTTATTTGCAATATTTTTCGAAATATTTCGAAATAATAACCGTAATATTATTGTAATTTAGCGTAATATATTGCGTAATCTACCGCATCGATCGTAAGATTTTTGTAATATTACAGGCTGTAATATCTTACCAGTCATCCGATTTGTCACATGTAAATTTCATATATATGAAATTTTAAAAAATTACATATAAGATTACTATAAACTTTGAAGCGATGATGTTTTCAACCTACATATTAATTTAAAATTAAATTTTGCGATTATATAAAGCAAAAGGAGGTGAATAAAAAAACCTTTTGTGCCAAGACACAGTTCTGCCATTTTTGTACAAAACGAAAATATAACTTCGCCAAAAACAAATATTTACCAATTTTAAGATTATATTATATGTAAAATCATGCCCTGAACAACTTTACTTAGACGAAGAAAGTAGATTACCTTGTAAGAAAAATGGGTTGTCTATGTACAAACGTTAAAATTTTTAACTTTGCAATATAAACCTTTTTTTTTATTATGTAGCCTACTTTGGTTGCTTAAGCAAAGTTGTTTAGCATGTAATTTTACTCAGTCCAAGGTTAAAACGTGTTTTTTTGGCTATTTTCTAGGTGAAAAATGGGGTCGAAGTTAGAAAAAAATTTTTTTTTTAAAAAATTTTTTTAAAAAATTTTTTTTCTAACTTTGACCCCATTTTTCGCCTAGAAAATAGCCGAAAAAACACGGTTTGATCTTGGATCGAGTAAAATTATGTACTGAACAACTTTGCTTAAGCGACCAAAGTAGGTTACCTAATGAAAAAAAGGTTTATATTGCAAAGTTAAAAATTTTAACGTTTGTACATAGACAACTCATTTTTCTTACAAGGTAATCTACTTTCTTCATTTAAGTAAAGTTGTTTAGAACATAATTTTACATATAATCATGATCTTAAAATCGATAAATATTTGTTTTTGGCGAAGTTACATTTTCGTTTTGTGAAAAAATGGCAGAACTGTGTCTTGGCACAAAAGGTTTTTTTATTCACCTCCTTTTGCTCTATATACCGTAAATTCTCGAAATAATGGGCATGGGCGTTAATTCAAAAATCGCGACCCCTAAAAATAGCATAGATGGATTCGAAATAACGCCCAGGCGCGTCCCGAAATAACGCGCACCCCCACCATATACATGCATACTAATATATGACCTTATACCAAAACGATCTTTAGTTTTATTTTCCCTTCTCCTTCTCTAAAAAAGATCAACGATTAAGAATGTAGGTAGTATTTTAAAAATCTATGGTTTTGGTTTCTTTACTTTCTATAGTCAATACTTAGTTCACTGTAATTTTTATGAAAATGCAATGCTTTCTTTCGCATATTTTCAATCTAATTCAATACTAATAGGTGTCTCAAAAAACGTTTACAGTGAGCCGCCTGATACGAAAGTATTGAATGTATTGTACCTGGTAGGTAAAATAGAGAAAAGAGGGCAAAATCACGACTTTATTTTAAAAGAAATTATACCTGTAAGCGTTTTTTTTTTTTTTATTTTTTTTTTTTTTTTTTTTATTTATTTATTTATTTATTGTTAGAGATTTGAAAACCTATTCTAATGCTTTTTTTTATCCCTTTAGTACCTATACTATCTTGATAGCAAGATCCAAGATAACGGATAAAAGGCAAACGATTTTGTAAAAAATTTATTATGGGTTCCAATTTTTGAAATTGGACAACGTATTACTTCTTCCATTCGCAAATTATCACGACCATATTTACATGAACCTTTTTTTCTGTTTTATGATTCACTAACAAATTTGTTTAATTTCAGAACGTCTAATAATGAAAAGAAAAGTAATATCGATTGGTAAATAAGTTTTATACTCACCATTAGTATCAACAAATAACTTTATTGACGATAGAGTATATGGACCGTTTTATGAACGAACTTATCCTAATCGTTTGATATATATGAGATGAATAGAGAAGTAATATTAATCAAAGATAAAACAATAAACCTTTTCAACAAAATTGAAAAAGCTTTATATCGTACTAAATATTTTGAATGAATACTTGTAAAAAAGGGTTATTGTTCTACCTGTAAATGAATTCAAATGTGTAGATATTTACCATCATACTCTTTATCTGTTAAGTACTCATCATACGCCATATCATCGTCCATATTATAGTCCATATCATCATCCATATCATTGTCCATATCATCATCCATATCCATATCCGCATCACCCATATCGACTTCCATTATATTTTTATCACCTTCATCCTCCGAACACACACTTTCTTCATTTACTAATTCATCTCCATCAATTTCACTCATACGGTTTTCGACTATCGCCTGGAGACGGTGCAACATCTTGTAATCTTCGCTACCATCGGGGTTCAAAACAAGACCGGCTGATTCAAAAGACTTGGCCAAGACACTTGAACTGATTTCCTTCCACGTCTGTGATACCCATTCACAAACGAGCTCGTACAGAGCTTTTTTGCGGTTTCCCTTGGCAGTAAATTCCTGATTTCCTTTTTCGATCCATTCCTCCCACCTTCTTCTCATTCCACTCTTGAAAGGTTTGTTTATTGAAATGTCGGGTGGCTGCAAGACACTTGTCGTTCCACCGGGTATTTCCAAGACATCCAAACCTTCAGTGTTTAACGCTCTAACCACGTCATCACGGACGTGACTCCTATGACGATCAACAAAAACTATACCCTTATTTTTAAAGAATCCATTGGGTCTCGCTCGAATAACTCGTGGGATGTATGTGGAAATCATTAAATCTCCTATCATATTGGCGTGGGGTGCCATTGTTACTACAATATCTCGGGGAAACTTGCGTTTGGGGATTTTTTTTAATTTAAAAATCACGGTGGGCGGGAGTTTGTCTCCAGAAGCAGTATAACCTAAAACCACAGTAAATCTCAGCTTATCACTTCCTGTAGTTTTTATTGGAACTTCGCGAGCACCTTGAAACTCGAGTGTCGAACCCCGGGGCATATCAAACCACATAGGGGTTTCATTAAAAGAAATTATATATTTTTTTTCTATATTCACAGTTTTTTCACGTGCCTTTTTAAGGAAGTCTCTAACGACTAAGGGCATATCTTCAGGAAACTTCTGTGCAATTTGTGTGCGAGCACGTTCTACCAGATTGTGGCGACTCTTAAAATGTACGACCCACCCACGCGAAAACTGAGCATTTTCAATACCAAGAGCTTCTCCTAACTCTTTAGCTTTTCTCCTAATCATGAATGTCGTGACTGCAATCTTTTCTTCTCGTTTTTTTTTGATATAATCTAACAGCTCTTTTTCTAATGCAGGGTACATGGCTTTCTGGCCACGACCTTCAAGAACTCGTGCTTGACCTTTGTTTGTTTTATTTTCGAGCTTAGTTTTTTTTTTCCTCCATTCTTGAACCCGTTTTCGGTCAATATTGTAAAAGACTGCCGCATGGCGATTGGAAGTGCCTTCTGCATATGCTATCACCTCAAGCTTAAACGCGATAGTATAGCTTCTTTTTTTGTGAACTAAGTCATCCATATTTATTCGAAAGTAAAGCAGAAAATTTGTTCGCGAAATGCGCAAACAATCCGATTTATACGTGTAAAGATTTGGTATTACAAAAAAAATAATCCTACACATTATTAACTTGAAGTTAGAACCGTAGTGGCCCCGGATCATTTTTATTAAGATACATCGAATTAATAATTTTTTTTTCATTGCAGTATATAAATTAATAAATAAAAAAATAAATAGAAAAAAAAATGCTATTATTTAGTTTCAAATAAAAGTGGAATCAAATACTGTAGTGACGCAAAGAAAATGCTTGACTTTATTTTGTGTCAAAGTAAACGTACACGGCTAGTTTACCGACCGAGGAAAATAAATCCCTTCAGCGAATAAAAAGGTAAAAAAAAAAAAAAGGGCAGAGCATTCTAATTGTATATGAAGTTCGCAAATAATTAAAAATAGTAAAAATAGACAAAAGGCGAATTTGGTTCCTCTTTATACTACCGGTATATTGTACCGGTACTACGTACGAGATGCACATTTATTTATTTTGCTGATCTTAGGTCATCAACGGGAAAATGGCTGTGCTTTGTCTTAGAGATGGGCGAATTATTAATTTATCCATTTCTAAAACTACCTGGTTTTCGACTATCTTTATTTGTTATTGTGCTTTGTGTTGAGCTGCATAAAATTATGCATTCGATTAACCGCTCATGGGCGTTATTTTGAAAAAAAATCTGGTTTTAAAAATCAACCTATATATTCAAAATAACGCCCATGCGCGTACTCGAAATAACGCCCACGTATTCAAAATAACGCGCAGATGCCCGTTATTTCGAGAATTTACGGTAATCGCAAAATTTAATTTTAAATTAATATGTAGGTTGAAAAACATCATCACTTCAAAGTTTATAGTAATTTTATATGTAATTTTTTAAAAGTTCATATATATGAAATTTACATCTAATATTTGTATAACAAATCGGATGACTGTTACGTAAGATTACGTATATATAATTTGCTGATAAAAGGCTTTTAAAAATTAATTACACTAAAATAATTGAGAAAAATAGAGCTATTTTGCTCTAAATATCTGAAAGCCTACAAGACATTCTTTACTATTAATTAAATATAAATAACTCCTGTCACTATCTAATTAGGGTGGTGACAGATATTACGTAATATTTTAGGAGGAAGAGGGGTCTTTGAAATCTTACATTAGAGCTTGGAACCGGATATTTTTTTATCCGTATGGTTGTATCCTTTTTATAAAATTAATATCCGGATAATTACTAGTTTTTAATTTATAGATAACCGGATAATCGAACAGATAGCCGGATAACCTTGCGGATTACTAAATAACCTTGCAGATAACCTAAAACCTATTAAATAACCGGATATCCTAAGGATACTACGGGTAATCGCGAGCATGTTTTGTATTGTTATTCGTTGTGTATTGAAATTCGAACAGGTTTTGTACACGTATATACGTACAGTACATACCTGATAAGTACAGTACATACGTACTACTGCTAAGGCTCTGCAAGAGCCGGCATGTGTATTATTAAAGCATAGTATCTAACTTATGTCACATTCGGCACTATGTTTGATAGAGCACATGCTAGCACCTAGTACGTACGTACGCTATATACATTTTCGCTATACCCTAATTTCAATTCTCTATTTTTTTTATTTTTTTTTAAAATTTTTTAACGTTTTTTTTAATCTTTTTTTTACAGTATTATTTTTAATGTTTTTACCTTTTTTTTTAATCTTTTTTTGTTAAATTTTAATTTATTTCTAATAGTTCACTTTCTTTACCTTATTTATTTATTTATTTATTGTTTTTTTTATTCTTTTATTTATTTATGGTTCTCTTTGTGTTCTTACTAACAGGTGGGTAATAATGGGTAGATAGGCGGGCTAATGGATATTTGGACGCTTTTACAGGTAGAAAGGTGGAATGAATAGATGTTTTCAGGATAAGTTTCGTAGGTGCTTTTCACTAATCAAATCATTGTTTGCTTTATCCTCAACTTTTATTAATTTTATCTTTTGGGCATGAACATATATACAATGGTTGGAATAAAAAGTAAATTCTGGTTATTCCTTACTATAGGAATAACTGGAAATTTACTTTTTATTCCCACCATTGCATAAATGTGCTTCCATTATTCGTTTTTCTATTTAAAATTTTAATGGATATCCGGATTGCATCCATCAAATGTCATGGTCCAATATACTGCTTTAATTTATATCCGGATATCTGCAATTACCTGCAGATGCCACAAACATTGACGGATACTTAAGAATACCCACGGATACCCGCAGATACCTGCTGGATTATCCTTTTTAAAACTAACGGATAAAGGTTATTACCCGCAAGCCATTTATGATATCCGGATATGTGCTAACTATACAGATATCCAGATAAGCGAATAACGGTTCCGATCTCTATCTTATGTTAAATATAGAAGTTCATAATAGCCAATAAATTTCTCTTATGTAAGGGGGAGGGGTAGGGGGTATAGTAAAATTATATTACATAATATATGTCACCACCCTTACTATTCTGATCATAGGATTTTAAAAAAAATTGATTCTTATATAGTACTGCATATAGTTTTTGTTTGCATAGTTGACAAAATGCTTCAATTTTTCGCATGTATGGTAATCATTACTGGCATGTGTATTAATACTGTATTAATCACACTTTGATTTTGTGATCTGTTCATCCAATAATCCACAGTTCGAAGAGGTTCACTTTTCTCAACTCCAGGACCCTTATATACAACCCATTTTCACCCAGGTCACCTGATTTCAAATCACACAGGTGACCCGGGTAACAAATTTGTATCCAGGTCTAACCTCTAATTTGGTGGTATTTCGTTGTTGCTTGGTGATGTTTTTAATTGTTGTTTGCTAGTCTTTTAGTCATTTGTCTTGTTACACTTTTTTTATTATTTTTATTTTTTTTGTACTTTTCTCTACTTGTATTTTTTATAATAAAAAATTATCTTTAATAATATAGTATTAAAAAATGTGCTTGTTACTAGTGGTAACACACCCTGTGTAACGTATGATCAAAGCAAACATATACACATGTAAATTTATTATCGTTAGGGTTAGGGTATAGCTAGAGGTAGGGTTAGAGTTAGAAATAACTACAGTGCACGACACTTATAGACTAAAATTACATGACTTTGTTCCATTTTGAAAATTTTTATAGTAAATTTTGATGTCTTGCTGATTTTCTACATTTTGATTGGCTAAAATTTGATTTTTATATTTTTATTTGCTAAAATCTGATTGGCTAAAAATTTTTTAAAATTTTATTTTTTAAAATTAACCAATCATAGAAGACTAAGTCACATGATTTGTCCCATTTTTGGTCATTTTTTTACATATTATATAAAAATTAAACATCTTTAAAATGTTATAACTTAAAAACAAATAATTTTTTAAAAAACAAAGCCGCTAAGTTGTAGTAAATTAACTAAACTACAAGGTAGCGGCTTTCTTTTTTTGATATCTTTTCTGTATCAAGAGCTATTAGATTTTAAAATTATTTTAGTCTTTAAGTATCGCGCACTGTATATAGTAAAATTTCACTAGGAATTTTTTTTTGCTAGAAAAAAGGGTGGTTTCATATAGTAGTTAAAATTTTTAGTTATCGCGATATTTTTGAAAACGGCATTTTTTCACTTCATTTTCATGTTACACGATCAGGTGTAACATTATACCTAATCTTGATTTTTATTGGCACGGGACTGTCACCGCCGGTTAAAAAAATTTTTTGAGTTTTTTTAAAATTTGGACCAATCATATTTAGGCAGTACAGTACAGGATAAAAATAAAAACTTATACCCCCCAAGCATAGAGGGCTTGCATTCTGATTGGCTGAATATCGGAATATTACACTGATAATCTTTACATATTAGATTAGCTCTCTAGCCCATTTTAACCAATTGTACACTACGAAAACGAATTGTAGAAAGTTGTAACTAAAAAATCTTAAAGTATACCTTTGGCCTTATATATAGTCAAAATAATTCGAGAAACAGCGAGATAATTAAGAAGTTAGCTAGAAAACGTTTATTTGAAAACATGTCTGAACAAGATTCCCATCAAGCCCTCTCTAGTGAAAAAAAAGGAAAAAGAAAGAGCCGGCACTGTGATTTAAAGGATCAGGAGGAGGTTACCTGTGATGACGAACAGTATGGTGCCTCTGTTGTGTCTGATCGGGTGATCATACCAAGTTCCAGTCAACATTTGGACTTGGTCGGCAAGGCTTTGTGCCTAAAACATTATTACAAATTGATTGTAAATTCAAAAAGATCTAAAACTAACTATGTATGTTCACATCCAAAACACCAGGTATATACTTCTACAGCAAAAACTGGTACAGAAACGAAGGCTTTTCTTAAGGTTCCAGAGCGTTTACTCAATTTTTTCGTGCTGCAACAAGGGGCAATGATATGTCGTCGTTGCTTGTACAAAACCGATGATGATCCAGAATATGTTAATTCGTCCGACTACAGTCAACCCTCTATAAATACAACTCGTAGGGACAAGCCTACAATGTGCATTTAGGGAGGTTTGCATTTAGAGAGAGCCAATTAAATTGCAGCTTTTAAAAATTAGATCATCAAGTTTGTGTAACTTCTACTAAACTGTATAACCTATCTTAAATACTAAAATTTGATTGGCCACGTGCATTTAGGGAGATTAGTATGATATAAAATGTTATTCAAGAGAACAGAATATAGAACGTGCATTTAGCACTAATAACATTTTACGGAATAGAAAAAACGTGCATTTAGAGAGGTATTGCATTTATGGGGGTTGCATTTATAGAGGGTTGACTGTATTTGCTGCCACCAGAAAGAATTTCAAAAAAAGATATCAGAAAATTTCAAGGTAGGTCGTATGTATTAAGAGACGATGTTATTTACTCTTAATCTGAATTTCAGGAACTGGAATTCGCATATCACGAAGTATGTTTAGAGCTTGATGAAACAAAATTAGGCAAGTGAATGACTTTTATTTATTATTTTTGTTTATTTTATATTATTTCCGTTTTATTATTATTTCTGTTTTATAAAAAAAAATTTTTTTCTTCTTTTTAGAGTTGGTTCCTCTCAGTAAGAAAATCAAGCTAATGGCAGGTGTGTTATATACAAGACTGCGTGTGTATAGCGAAAAACCTGCCCTCGATCCTGACGAATTCAATAAAATGCTTGAAGAAAATGAACCGTTATTGAAAGGTTTTTTCGATCAATTAGTAGCTGGAACTAACCCGAAAGCGAAGAGCAACATGACTAACGAAAAAAATAAGAAACGACTAGTTTCTTTTTGTTATTTTTTAGCAGGTCTTAATAATAAATTTATTAATGGAGTTAAAGCAGAGGTTGGATATTTATTAGATGCGTCTGGGCATCGTCATCAGCAATAGAAACCTTAGCAGATGCTGGCTTAACGGTACGACGTGAGACAATTGCACGACATAAAGCTTAACATGCGAAAACGCAGACAATGACAGTAGGAAATTTTTTGACAGATAATGTAAGTAATAAATAAATATATTAATAAGTTTTTTTGGTTTTTTTTTTGCTTAATGCAACTTTATTAAATCATAATATATTAATTACTATAATTTTCATTAGGATGGAAAATTAATCGTACTTAATATAGATGATTTCCACAATATACATGAATACCGTCGTAGCGATTCAACACTAACACATAACACCCTCCACTTTATTACTATATTGCTCAAAGCCTTGCCAAATACAGTGTCGATTCCGAATATTGAAGAAAGAAGCATTCATAATGAAAGGGGTATTGATGCAAATATAATTATTGAAAATTCACACTTGTTTTTTTTCCTTATTTATGGCATAGTTATATGGTACAAAGATCAGCTTTTGTTGATTTGATATCTGTGCTTGAGACACACGAAGAGCGAGTTGAACATCTCTTGGTTCATAGTTATGATAACAGAATTGAACAACGTAGAGAAGATCGAAGCATGGATAATACTAAGCTTGTCAAGTTAAAAGTAGGGCCCCTTCATTCACTAGAAAACTACATAGATGCACTCCAAAGTCTGACAAACATAGGTGAAGCAAGAACTTATTTGGAGAATCAAATTTTGGTAGCACCTATGGATTATCCTGGGCAGCTTAATGTACGACGTGCTGTTAACCACAGGATTAAGCGTGGAGATTCTTCTGGTGTACCACGGCAAGTTCTTCATATTGTGCCAATGATTGGGCCTCTACATGTATCCTTAAATAGTCGTGAATCTGTTTTTCTTTTTAATTATGATTTTTTTGATAAGCTTTTTCATGTTATTTATGGAAGCGGGAAGGTTTTGGCACAAAAGCCAAAACCTTACAAAATTAATCTTTTGTTAGAAATAGCATTTAAAGGCTGGTCACAAATTTGTTTAACCGTTTTACAGAAATTTGAGCAGTCGAAAGATCCTGAAGCCAGATACCTAATTAATCTTCTGAATAATTTTATTCCACTGGTCCTGGACTTCTATCCTGTTATATTTCACAGTGGAAATTGGCTGGTTTATCGAGAAGCAATGTTTCGCATTTGGTGTATTTTTTATCAATACTAGCGAAAAAATTACAACAAGCTTCCGCTAGCCTTTCTGAGTGATGTGTTTTATTGGAATAGTATTAATCATCCTATTGCTCGGACACTTACTAACTCTCTCCATGTATTTAACGATTATTATGTAGAAAATTTTTATAGTTCAATTCGACGTCGAGTCCAACCATCCAATACAGCAGATCAAATTATTCGAGAGGTACAGATAATTGATCTAATGCGTAACAATAATACTTTTGTGGAAAATTTTTCTAATAATTATAATATTATTTATTCAGCAAAGCAGTTAGAGTTCCTTGAAAAAAAACTGCTGTATTTTTGCTAAAACTTTTTACAAGTGTTTATAACAATATAGGCCAATCGGTTGCAACAAACTCAAAATATAGTTTTCCATTGCTCAGATATAGCATTGATGTTAAGGCATTGCCAATGGGTTGGAACACTATGTATTCTCCACGAACTGATAAATACTGTGATTTGGAGAACTGTACAAGGACGGATGAGGTAGGATTTATACTTATTTGTGGTCATGCTTATCATTTTGAATGTTTGTTGTTTAGGTTAGGTAGCCAGTGTAAGTATTGCAAGAATTATCTTATAAGTGGAATTGAGAAAAATTGTAAGGCTTATGATGAGAGTGTAAACTCGACTGGAAAAGCAACAAAAGTTGTAGACAAAGGTAACTCGAACGTTCCTGAAACAACAGAAACTACTACGCATACCAGTGCAGTTGAAGTTGATAATGTGGTTTTAAATAGTAATATAGATCAGTTATATAGTAATGCTATGAATAATTTTAGAGCCGCGTTGTAATTTAAATAATTAATAAAATTTTATTTAAAAAATTTTTTTCGTTGCCATTGTTATAAAACATTCACAATTCTATTAATAATAACTAAAAAAAAAAACAATAATAAATACAATTTTAATTATTACCCTCTATGATTAATTTTTGTTTGATTGCAATCGCGATTACTAAAGCCAGCAAATTTATCATGGGTGTCAAGCTCAGGTTTATGATAAATTAGCTGGTTTTAACAATCGCGATCGCAATCACAATCTTTTAATCATAAAAAAATTAATCATGGGATTCACAAAATTATGCAAACCGCAATAAAATTTATTTTAATTGCAATAAAAATTATAATCGATAATTCAAAATTCGTGATCCTGATTGGATGAATTCCAATGTCACGGTATGAAATGATCTACAAAATTAGCCAATCAGAATGAAAGCCCTCTATGCTTACCCCCCAGGCTCCAGGGGAGACTGTCCCAAATTAGGAAATAGTCGGGATGATCATTACACAATTCATTAAAGTTTTTTTATACAGTTTACAATACTCTTTTCGTGAGGTCATCGTGGCTTGTTCGCATTATGAAACGTGATAAATTAGTATACAAACTTGTGGCTTTCGTATTGTACTTTAATAAAATAGTTGGATTCAAGATGATTCACCGGATATTTATATTATAACTTATAAATACATAAATCGTAATATAAATATCCGGTAAATCATCTTGAATCCAACTATTTTATTAAAGTACAATACGAAGGCCACAAGTTTGTATACTAATTTATCACGTTTCATAATGCGAATAAGCCACGATGACCTCACGAAAAGAGTATTGTAAACTGTATAAAAAAACTTTAATGAATTATGTAACGATCGTCCCGACTATTTCCTAATTTGGGACGGTCTCCCCTGGACCCCAGGCATAGGATAAAAGCCTCTATTCCGGGTACAGGACAAGGACGCTCCTTTTTAATACCGTATTTTCGCGGAATAACGCGCAGGGGTATAATTTCGATTTTGACTCGAATTAAGCTTAATCCAGGCCAAAATTCGAAATAATGCCCCTGCGCGTTATTTCGAAAAATACGGTGCGAACAAATAAGAATAACAGAATTCAAAACTCAATATATTTTATAATGACAAATTTAGTATAATTTGGGCCGGGTAATATAAATTTGGCAACCTGAGTCATCGGAAGGCGCATTTTATTTATAAGGTATCATTAAATGTTCGTAAAACTGATTCGCTTAATTAGAAAAAAACCTGATTAGCAAAAAATATAATTAAAATTTTTATGGCAGTGACCGTATTAATTCTATCGTATAATTACTGAATTACCAGCAAAACGTCAAAAAAACAATTAGCACAAGCAACGGACTATATGCCTGTTCTGGTACAGTACTTATCAACATAATTCTATACTACCGGTATCCTAACTACGCAAGAAAATGCATATGTTATATACCTTGCGAACCTTTGTTGGTATGCAACTGTTTTATGGCTTTCCGAATGTTTGTTGAATATAATAATGTCTAAAATTATTTGGTGTGGCATATTTTATATAAATAGCACCACAAATAACATTCCCACGAATAAGTCACGTATTATCAAGAGGTTTTTCGCGGTTGACGCGGCATTACACAGGTGGCGCGCAAAAAAATGTAATAGCTCCAAAGCATACTACACCGCGGCCTAGAAGAGCATTGTTCTATGGTATTTAAAATTATGAAATTGTTAAAGGGTGTATGGTTTAGCTGCATTGAATCAACTTAGTATTAATCGAAACTCTGTCCATTCGTCATACCATATTTACAGTTCCAGGTAGTGAAGAACGTAAAATTAAAAGTTCTCTGAAGGTGACCGCGGACAGTATCGTATATGATTTAGAAGATGGCGTTGCATCTAATAGAAAAGCCATCGCGAGAGAAATGATTTTTGATGCTTTAGGGGTAATGTAAAACTTTACCGGTAATTGTAAAAATTATCAAGTATTAATTTTATTTTTTTTTAGGCAACTTTGGTTAATGAAAAATCAGAGAAAGCTGTCCGAATAAATGCTATTGGTTCAGGTAATATTATTCATCTATTTCTGCACTGACGTTAGTTCGCTCAAAATTTTCATGTTGACATTATATCAAAGGCATGGAGCTGGACGACCTTAATGTTATAGTAAGTTTTATTAAAATTTTAAGTCTATCATAAATTATTCCTTACAGAATTAATTTATGTGAACTATTAGCTTCGTTCGAAGAATCTTGAAAGCATTGTTATACCCAAAGTTAATTCAGCGGATGACATTAAATTTGTTAGCCGAATGATAGATTTAATAGCACCTGATGAGAGGTAAGATAAGATGAGGTCTATTTTATATTAAAATATTAATACATTATGTACAATTTCTAGCTAAATATTATAATATAGTCGGTCTAAAATTCGTCTACTGGCGTCAGTAGAAAGTGCTTTAGCCATTATGAATATTAAACAAATCGCAACATCTGATCCTAGACTTGATGCACTAATTGTGAGATTTATTTCTGAATTTGCAGCCAGTTTTATGCTAATTGTGAATTTACCGATTCATTGTCTGTGTATAGTTTGCTGCTGAGGATTATTGTGCAGACGTTGGTAAGAATTGATCTTACAGTACTTAATATATGAAGATAAAAAGAGCGGATTTATTATTTTATTTATTAAGGAATTATAAGAACACAATCTCGGAAAGAAATGATGCTAGCACGCCAGACCATCGTAACGGCCGCCAATGCTTATGAATTGCAAGCGATTGATCTAGTAATACGAATCATTATTATTTCATAAATTTTCTCTTTTTTTTTTTTTTTTTACAAGTTAACGCTGTATATTGAAAGATGTACTTTTGTTTGCTACATAGGTTTGCGTCGATTTTAGGAATGACAGTATTTTGACAGAAGAATGCCAGGAAGGTCGAGAGATGGGATATGTTGGAAAAGTAAATCATTAATTCCATTAGAGAATTAGTATATTATTGTGATTATTTTTTAAAATTCCAATCATATATATAGCAAGCGATTCATCCGCGTCAAATCGACATTATACAAAAAATGTTTTTACCTGACATACAAGGTATATATGACTTTATTCAATTTCTATTTTTGATAAGTACCAGCGTACTTAATCACATTACACTGTGTTGAATAGATGTAGAAAGAGCTGCACGCATTGTTTATGGTTATGAGCAGCATTCTAAAAAAGGAATTGGGGCGTTCGACTTAGATGGCAAAATGTACGTACTTTTGCCTTTTCTTTCAAGTCTGGGGCCCACAAAAATTTGGATTAGATTTATAGAAATTTAAATCATATAATCTAAATTTTTGTGGAGCCTGGAATTTTTGTTTGCATATCTATTAAAAAAAATATACTGGATCTTTTGGTAACAGGATTGATCTCCCGATGGTCAAATGGGCAGAACGAATACTTGCAAGGGCCTTAACCGGCGGAATGGCGATTCCTGAGATAAAGGACGAAAATAGCACTGAAGCGTAATAAACACGTATAAATTTACTAAACTAACCGTGAAATCGAATATTACAAATTTCTCCTAGAATTTTATTTGTAACTGATAATCAGGTAAATTGATAATCGATAACGATAATCATGTGATCAGAATACTGTTACAGCACGGCAGTACAGCAGTATATGACAAATTAAAATTGGCGCCAGTGGCATCAATAGCATACAGAGCATTGTAAAAAATATCGCGTGTAGAAAGCACGTTTACCATAGTCGCAGTGCATGAAAACAAGATTAAATGAAAAGCAAGGAATGATCAGATTTTGTTTTTCGCCTATCTTTGATATTCACGTTGCAATCTTAATAGATGTCAGAGGATCTCTTTACAAAGTAATCATTTAAAAAATCATGCATAGATTTCGAGCGAGCGAGCGAGCAAGCAAGCACGCACGTACATTCGTACGATGAAAGATTAAAAACTATGAAATCATAATGGAAACAATGTCGCAAAAAGCGTAACTACTAACGTATAGTACAACTAAAAAATTTTCTCAACGATCATCAGTCTGATCAGCCAATTATCTTATGTAAAGTAAAAAAAGAATTCTGATCCCTTGTGATTTTGACAATTTTTGGAAATCTGTTGAGACACAAACGCCTGAAAAAACGGGGAATTTTTTTTTCTCAATTTATACAATATTGTCCTTTTTCAATTTATAAGTATTTTGTACAGAGTCGTCCGCCCTTCTTTCCGAGCACTTCTTTATGTCCCTTTTTACTTTCTCTTGACGAGTATAAAGCTATTTGATTTTTATAATAATTCCAAAAAGTATTTTCTTCCAAATTAATAGAATTTCATATTTCTTTTTTCGGTTGGTTTGGGTAATATTCTCTGCGTGATAAAAAACCCTACCCAAGAAAACCTCTTAAATAATAAATAGCTTTCTCAAAAAAACTCGGTGGTTATAGAAATTATTTGATAAAGAAACATTTATAAAAAAAAAAGAAAATGTCACCTCGTACAAATTCACCACCACCTTCGTCTTATAGTTTGTACGATGATACTGAGTATTCAGAATATAACCCCGGCTCTTCTTATTATCCGTCGACACCAGCAGGGGGACAGTCTTCGAATATAAATCAATTTTATTCGACACAAAGTCCAGTATCACCACATTTTACTCCATCTTTGAGGAGGAGCGATATTACAGATGCTGCGACTACTCGTACTCGTACTCGAACTGGTTCCCGTAAGGTCAAGAACAATAGCGCAGGATTCTCCTCACTCTTACCTCGAACCCTAAACGTGCCACGCAAAGTACTCTCTTCCTCTGCAGTGCAATTCTTTACACTCATGGTGATATATTCATTTTGCATAACATCCATTTGTTTTATATTCTGCGCTTCGTATTTCCTTACGCTTTATGACGATACCCGAAGAATGCTCCGAAATTCACGCACTTGGGCCAAAGTAAAAAGTGGTGTAAGAGAAAAGATCTCTATGTTAGGTGATGATTGGGAGGAATTTCTGCAAAACTATTTCGATCAATCTTGCGAAGGTGTAGATGCTAATAAAAATGGTCACCTTGGCGGTTCAAACATGAATAATCATGGTCAGACATCTTCCGATGGAAAGCAAGATGAATGGGAAGAATGGTTCAAGTGTATGATGTTTAAATTTATTACGGCAGTCGCAGGACAAGATGCTACAGTTAAATTCCAACAGTCAGCTGCTTCATTTCAATCCTCATTTTTTGCTCGGCCAACGACAGCAGCTGGTGGTGATGGTGGAAAAAGATGAAGAAATTTAATATATATACGCATATATATACGCATATATAATTTGCATATATAATTTGCATCTATAAAAAAAGGTTGCAGGCGTTCAACCATTAGGTTAAACATCAAATAAAATTTAACATCAAAATTATATTTCATATGTTTCACGAATAGGTGTCACATTTTTATTATATAAATACTATATATCTTGTTACATATTCCTATCTAATAACATTTATATTTCATTAAGAAAAAAAAAAATTGAAAAAAAGGATGAAATAACATCATCCATCTGATTTTATACATTATAGTTAGTATATAGTAGAAATTAAATATTATATATATATTTTTTTTTGGTTCTAATAAATTTTTTTACATATGTAAATTATAACATCCAAATTAACTTGAGCACTATAATGTATGGGTGGCACCTTTGATAAACAAACTAGAAATCAATTTTTACACGCGATTTAGTTCCGGTAAAATTCTCCGACAATATAGCCAACGCTAACCAACTTTGTCGGCGAAATTGATTTATAAGTTACACGATAAACGGCAAAACTACACAGTTTAATGTTTGCACATAGCTCATTAGCTTAGCCGACAGCCATTTCGCCGACAAAGTTGATACGATTTAAGTTAGGATTTGCCTGGTTTATGTTAGCGTTGGCTAGATTGGATTGTCGGCGAATTTTACCAGAACCATTATATATATATAGTGAAATTTCCATAAATGCACCCTCTATAACTGATAAGTGCTACACTCACCAACTATATACATGGCCTCTATAAATGCACATTTTCTTATTGTTCTTTAAATGCACGTTGTTAAAGTTCGGTTCCAAGAACGTGCATTTATGAAGGTTTCACTGTACACTGTTATTGAAAGTTTTTAATATAAATTACATATATTTTAGTTGCCTAATTTTACAAATTTTATAAATGTGCTTGTCACCGGCGGTGACACTCTCTGTGTAACGTACATCAAAACAAACAAACACTTAGAGGCGATAGAGTTAACTATATAAATTTCACGAGGAATTTTTTTTTTTGTTAGAAAAAAGGGTGGTTTCATAGTCATAATATGTCAGGGTGAAACCCGCGCAGCTAGCTAGTAAAACCCGCTTTGATCATAGGGTTTGGGCGTTAGCATAGTGTGTTTTATAGGTTAACGCGGTTATGTGATCTGCATAGCGGGTTTTACTAGCTAGTTGCGCGGGTAGGGATGTTACTGTAATGGAGTAAGGTACTCCAGAGCAGGGATGATGATTTTCTGCGGTGAAAACTTACCAATTCCGTCCGTGACAAAAACAAATTCTGCAAAAATTCCGTGCGTTAAAATTCATAATTTCTGCGTGAATTCTGCGTTGGTCATTTATAAATTCTGTTGGTTATATAGAAATCTTGAATATTCTGCAATCAATCTGTCATTTGTCTTCGGATTATTTCGGATATTAGGCAAAAAATTTTCGCCCGACCACGCTCGTATTTCAGGTTTATTTATTTTCTACATCGGAGCTTTTCGGAACTTTTCGAAACTTTTCGGAAGTTATATTTTTAGAACCTTTGTACTTATAAAAAAAAACAAATAATTTATAAATCCCTACTTTCTGCGGCAATTCCGTGCTATTCTTAATACATTCCGTGTTTACAACCTAATTCCGTGAAACGCAGAAAATCATCGTCCCTGCCTCTACCCCGGGTACAGGATAAGGACGCTCGTCTCAAAAAAGTAATAAAATTTTTGGGAGTATCAGTGCAGGAGTATCAAAAACGTAAGATTTGCGTCTGTAAGCAAAAATGTCACGTGACCGGCACGTGTCCGTAGACTTTCCGAAATTTTTTCCAATGTCCGGTGACTGTTATATATCAAGTAAAAAAAATCAGTAATACAAAACTCCGTATACGCGTAGTTTACAACTCGGAATGGCCTCCCAAATTCAAAGTAAATTTACATTTTTTTCGTCATTTCATCCCTTTATAATATTTTATCGTTAATGCTATCAATTTAAACCTCAAGCACCTAATCCCGCTGAAGTAACAGTTGCAGAGATTGATGGACGACTATGTAAGACATGTTACAAGAATCGTTTTAAAGTTTAACAATATAACAATTCTTCTATAGTACAGTTGAAAAAGGCTTCGGATCCCAACATTGAAGTTTATGTTCGTGCTGAAGTAAGTAACACGAACGATTATTTTAATTTTATGAATTTTAATAACTTATATTCTTATTCAACAGGGCGTACTGTTTCCACAGCTACAAATTCCGAACAATCTCAAAAGCCCGGAAACACTTCATCAAAGTAGACGAGTGATAGTTCAAAATTTACCGCCGCGAAATGTTTTGAGTAAGACTGCTCAGAAAATCAAAGATTTTGTTGAGTATGTAATTTTACGTTTTCGGTGTTTATTAGTCTTGCAAATGATCTTATCTGTTTCTTCCACAGTTGCCAATTCAAATGTGCAAGAGTTATGATTGGTGATTTTGCTAGAATATTTACCGATATTCTTCCAAATTTTTTGTCTAATTCAATTTTTGATGTGGATACTATTCATCATATGCAATTATTACACAATATAAAAAATCAATATCCATCAAAAATACTTGCGTGGCATCCGTATATTTCACTCTTTGCAGTAGCACACAATGTGGATGTAATTTTCTTATATGATTTACGTGTGGAAGGTATGTATTCCTATGATTAAAACCTTTTAATTATAAGATATTAAGTTTTTCCACGTTATGTTAACCTCATTAAATAATATAACTCATAGCCTGGTTTCCAGAAGTCTTAGAAACAACTTTACAAAAAGAAATCACATGCATGGCTTGGAAACCTTTAGGTGGAAATATTTTGGCTGTCGGATGCCAGTAAGTAATTGTATATACAATATTATTTAAAAATGGTTTAATACTGTTTTAATAATATTCCATTATTCTGACTATTTAAGACGTGGAATTTGTTTGTGGGAATTGACATTTAATCAAAAGAAAAGTTCTGGCGAATCATCATCATTCAACGCGTGGATGCGTTATCTTAATTGTCCTGGACATGAAAGCATAGTGTCACTGGCTTGGCATCCCCATGGATAATATCCTGAAGTAAAATATTGGTTCACATTTAAAGATGAAGTTTACATTTCCTCTTCATTATTTGCGCCTTAACGTGTGCTCTAACCTCATTAGCGACAGGTTCATCTGATGGATCAATCGTACTTTGGAACACTTCGTTTGGAAATGGCGCGGTTTTAACAACAAGACGTAAAGTTGCGTTTTTGAGTTGGAGCCCAGTGGGAGAATTTTTATTTTCATCATTCCTGTAAGATTTATTTTTTGCTTATTTTTCAAATAGATTCTCTCCCTTTAATCTTTGTTTTTATTTTACGTCTTTAGAGATGGTAGAATTGAAGTATATGAAACACAACGTTGGACATCTAAAGTTATTAATACTTCTTCACAGATTTCTTCGCGTCGACCGGTTCAAGTACGTGCAAAACTCAATATTGGTGAAATTTAACCGATTATTAAGACTTAAGCTCCGTTACTGCTTTAATAGACTGCATGTTGGACGGCAGATGGTCGTGCTTTGTTCCTATCCTTTTGTGAGGACCAATGTATTCGTTGTCTCTCGATATCGCCAAATCTAGATAGCGAATGGTTTCCTAAGGAAGATATGTCATATATTCCTAATTGGTATACGAAATTTCGATATTTTACGTTATTCTTTATAATTAGTCTAATATTGTTATTTGTCAGTGCTGGAAGAACTATTGAGCAATTAGCTATTGATCCAACTGGCGAACGACTTGCCGTATGTTTCAAGGATACAGCGTTGTTGGTAATCTTTCATGCGAAAAGACCGACACAGGTCTCTAGAGGTTCTAGCCTTTTGAGTGCTCAAGGTATTGTTAGAGGACCGTCTTGGAACGACCCTTCTGATCCAGGCGCAGTTGTAACACGAACTGATCCCAAAGCTGTTTCAATTAATTTTGCGCACCAATTCACAAGAGGAGCATTATTAAGTTTGGTTTGTATAATTATATTATACACCTGCGATAAGTTGTTAGGGTGGTTTACTGATACTATTTATTTAAAGATGTGGGAAGATGGTCAAATATCTTTTTTACCATTTCTTTTTCGTCCTATTGGTAAGTGAACTACAGTCTTCTAAGAATGTCTTCGGCTAGTAAACCTTCACCCTGTTGCCGTGAATTCAAATTTGTGCATTATTATTATAAGTCTATAAGAGTTAGTTTAATAAAGCATAATATGCTGTAAAAATTTAATTGTTAAACGCGACACTTATGTCGAATATTTATTTTTTTATGACTAATACTTATAATTTATATAATTAATGCGTGCATATTTGTGATCTTTAAGTGAATAACCTCTAATCTACTGGTATCTGTAATCTGTGCTCGGTTCACAGTAGAGATTAAAACCGGTTTTTACATATCAGATATGAAAAATAAAATTCTAGTTCACAGGCACATGATGATGATCGCATGATATTCAATGAATCGACGTATTTATTTTCATAATTAGAATGGGGCCGGCAAAAAATCAGATTAAATGGGCTCTGTATTTGAATTTACAGGAGGGTCACCAAAATTCCGGGTCGTATGCGTCGGATTTAGGTCAGCGTTTGGCCCTAGTTGTTAGCAAGTTCTATAGCAAAGTTATCAGCTGGACATTTTACTTAATGAATGGATATGATTTCATTTGATCTTGAGGCAAAATTGTCAATTCCGATCCAGCCGGCCATGATGCCGATGCACTCCGACGTATCCCGACCCAGAATTTTGGTGACCCCCTGTATAGGCTTCCGCATGGGCCTGGGCTACCACGGGTACCCATGGCAGTACCACAAGGGCTAGGCCAGGGTATTGATTTTTGAACCCCCGGGTAAGGTTAGGGGCTCCAGATATTAAGCCCTTAGACAAAGATGGGTAGGGCAGGGTAATATCACTACTCTGCCCTTTTGGCTCATTAAAACATTTATGTGCTTAACAACCAATTATAATCTGGTGCATAGTGAATATATATATGTTGTGTTTTAGATTAAAACTTGCATCCGATACACTATCAATTGACCAGTATTAAACGATCGGCAACAACTGGCCTAAACTAACTTCTAACTTTATTATAATTTTACTAGAGTTGTTAATGGAGTACTCCAAACTATAATAAAGCATATAAACCACTCCAGTTTCAAACCGGAGTAGTTTATATGTTTTATTATAGTTTGGAGTACTCCATTAACAACCCTAAATTTTACTCTAACTCTAATCTAATTTAGGCTGGTATCAATTTGACACAAGAATCAATCTAAAGTACAACATATACAAATTAGTAATTCTTTGGCTTTAAAAAAATTTAAACCAATAATTACAAATGCATAATATTCTGAATTGCTATCATCCAACATATTGAATTGCCAACATTTAACTTTTGAAATTACCAACACACTAAAGTACCAACAAACTAAGTACCAAGTATTCAAGTACTAATTGTAAAGTACTATTATACTAAAGTACCACTACACTAAAGTACTAATATACTAAGTACTATGCACTAAAGTATCAATGCACTAAGTACCAACACACTAAAGCAGTGTTGGGAATTGGACATGTCCAATTAAAATTTTTGATTGGACAGTTTTGGACATGTCCAAAACTGTCCAAAACTGTCCAAAATTGTCCAAAATTTTTTAAATTAGTAAAATATATAATATTTATATTTCTGTGCTTAAATAAATAAAATAAAGTTTAATATAAGTTTTATATTTATATATTATAACATATTAGATAATATATATAGGGCATGATTAATCAAAACATGTTATATTGGAATTAAAAAACTAATAAAAAATTAATTGTAATACTCATTAAAGTAGTTATGTATATTAATATCTAATATAATTATTATGCTAAGCTACAACAAAAAAACATATAGAGAAAGTCAAAAGAAATGAACCAAATTTATTTAATAAATTTGTTCTATTTTTATAACTCTATTCTATATTACAATTTGTTATATAGGCAAATAGTATAATTATATTAGAAAATATTTGATTTGCTAATAAAAATTTTTATATATAAAAAATTGTCCAAAACTAATTAAATTTGGTTTTGGTNATTTTTATTAAATCTATCCTATATTGCAATTTGTTATATAGCAAATTTTTTAGTTTACTAAAGCATATTCAAAGTATTTATATTATAAAAATATTAGAAATTATATAGATAGGTTGTGATCTAAATATTAAATTATATCTAGAATGTTGTTAAAATTCTATAAAAATAAGCTTAATATAGGCCAAAGTTATAAATTATACTTCTTTTCTGATTATTATTTAAACAAATAGTATAATTATATTAGAAAATATTTGATTTGCTAATAAAAATTTTTATATATAAAAAATTGTCCAAAACCAATTAACTTTGGTTTTGGTTTTGGACAAGTTTTGGACAGGTTTTGGACATTGTGTCCAAAAGCCAAAATTGTTCAATTTCTCAACACTGCACTAAAGTACTAATAAAATATATTAAAATATTAAAGTAGTAATATATAAAGTATTAATCCAGTAAAGTATATACGTAAGATAGTATAAAGTTGCCAATAAACCATATATGTTAGAGTTAACTATTACAACTTTTTATAAAAGTTTACTAAAAGTAAAAAATTTACTAATATTAATATTTATCAAATATCAAAACAAACAATTCTACTTTTACTAATATAAGTAACTCTACAAATACATTACTATAGTAGTACTATAGTTATAATAAGACTGTTAATATAAATAACATAACAGATAATTATAGCAAACCTGTTAATTACAATATTGATAACTATAATATTAATAACATATTACTTTTTAATGATTTTGCTTTAATATTTTTTTTGATTGCAAAAACTAATAAAATCTAAAGATTTTTTTTTTTAATATTTGGGGTATAGCTCCTGGCCCAAACTTTATTAATACTTAAACAAATTGACATATGGTAGTGCCTTTTATACATACATATTATATACAAGTATTGAGACTAGGACTTCAGGCTATAAACCTTTTATCCATGGCTAAAACCCACTAGAGCCTTCTATATTCCCATTTATATAGTTGACCTGGATTTGTACAACCCTTTTCAACCAACAATCAACATCCCCATGTTTGCCACTTTATCCACATTTTCTAATTCATCACTTCCAATTTGCCAGGTAGGCGCTTTATGCTTCCAAGTTGGTGTACCTGAAATCTGGTTATCCAGAAAATCCCTTACTAGTGTACTTCTCGGAGTTCATATCTCAAGACATGCAGATGCCTCTACCACATTAGGCAAGTATCTCAAGCCTGTATACTACTGCAACCAGCCGGTTTCCTGCGGCTTGAGAACCCAGGATTTAACGTTCTGAATTTGGAAATATGCAAATGACTGTACTTTCTGCTATGGTGGCAAGGTATCTGGCAAATGCTTCTAGTGCTGAATATAGTTAGATGGCATCATAAGGCTAGGGAAAACCCGAATACCACTGCATATACTTATACCAGCATATACCCGTATTGGTGGTTCTAAATCCTCTTAATGTCTAAAGACTTCCATATGGGTACGCCCAGAGCTCTGTTGGGTCTTGACACGTACACACCTCCATGTTTCTGCTTTTTATTGGCCGATTAGTTCCGTCTGCCCTTGCGGAGTTCACTAGACCCCAGTACCCAGTTAGTTACTCTTTGAATTCTTTCTCTAGTCATTCCAGACTACAAATCTAGTTGGCCCGGAAGGATCGGTCTGCCAGGCTTTAGGTGCCTAAGGTCTCCCTTTCTTTGGTTCACACTTCTATAACACATGACCTTTTCTCCGGTATGACTCCAGTGGCCAGGTTGATGGGCCCCCTTTGCCATAAGGGCTCTTGCTCGTCCAGATTTCCTGGTTAGTCATCGCTAAGTTCCTTTTCCCTAGTACTATCAAAAATCCAGCTACCTCTCCACTCGGGGCTTGCCAAATAGGTTTCAATTGTTCTGGTCCCTTGGATTTGTCTGTGTAACTTACACAACTACGCCAAAGCTTCATTCAAGATAGTGGTACCAAGGTTACAGATAATATACCCAACTGATCAATGAACAAATGTTACCATAATACAGACCTATTTTTCAATTCATTTCTAGTGGGATTTGAACTCTAGACCTGCCACTTGGGGGGTGACAACCAGATAGCTTCTCTATGTTGCCACACCCAATCTAAAGATTTTTATGTTTTTGATGAAATTTATTTGTAATAAAATCATTTATAAGAATTGCATATCTTATAAAATACTAAATAAACTAACTAAAATTACATAGAAAATCAATACTGTAGTTACATTTTTGAACAATAATAATTGAGTCCTATTAGCAGTTCAAAGAGTACTTGTAGCCTAATAGGCTAGGTACAGTTGTTAAAAACTGAATTCTAGAATAAGGGCAAAGCTTAGACAAATGGGCCTATTAGAGTATATATATTAGCAAAATAAATATACAAAATCTTTTGAAAGAAATTGCATGTCAAAATCTTTCAAAAGAATTGTGATTGATATGAAATCTTTTAAAAAAACTGCAATTTTTCAAAAAATTTCAGAAATATATTGGAAAATACTATCAGCCCTTCCCAAACCGATCCTGTCAAAACCAATATCCTGCCATAATCGGTTAAAAATCGATTCACCGGGCCTGTTCCCTAATTCATACCTGATAACCTGCCATTTCTGATATCCGGTAGGCCTGATATCTAAGTTCTCGATTTGTCACATGATTATTGGCCAATTAAAACCGTAAATAGAAATCCTTGTGATTATGTACGTACGTATATACATACAAAAAAAGAGACGGTCCAGATTTAAGCACAAACAAAGATCTAACTATGCTGCATTTATTGATCTTTTATAGCTTTCATATTATACTTTGTTGTCAGTAAACATTAAGAAGATTCGCTAATATAATTTTAATTTGAATTTTACAGTTAACCCAGTGTTAACCCCAATGAGAATGTAAATACGTTCGCATTCAGATTGATGGATTAGCACAAACGTCTCTTAATTCGAGTTGACATAAAGTCAACAGATCCAAAAGATGCATATTGATGCGCATCATGGAATCATCAACCGGAACAAGTCCGGTCCAGATAATCAAAGGAGGTGAGTATGATTTGAATGTCTTTTCAAAAACAGTAATCACTAACTTAATAAAGGGCAGCAATGAGAATTAAGATAAATCTGTGAGAAATGCAAGTGGGCCTTGTGCCAACAATTGCTCACTCAGCTGCAACAGACCACAATTCGTGATCCAATCCTTTCTTCCAAAGGAATCCGGTCAGTCGCATAAATATTTGCGAATAGCAATATCAGTATGTTCATATTAACTGCTAGCCTGCAATAGTGATACCTAGCGAAATGGCGAAACCTGACGAAACTATAAGTTTCGTCAATGACGAGACTTGACGAAACTGCCAAAACTTATGGTTTTGTCATATTTCGTCATTTCGCCAGGCATCACTAGCCTGCATTATGCAGCGCTAAGTCGTACAAACCCAAGTGCTATATAACTGGCGCGCTTGATGCGCAACTCAACCGGCGCGTAGCAAATATCAATATCACACATATTCATACTGATGATTGGCCTGCATTAAGCAGCTGGGAAACTACCGGTATATCAGACCGGATTATTCCAATATAAGGAACATGTGTGGAAATAATAAATAAATCAGAAAAGTTTTAATTATAGATCTTAAATTTTTAAAAATTTTTTTTCTATTCGAATATATTTTCAAATTTAGCAATCTGATTGGTGGATTAGTTACTAATGATGCTGCCCGAAACTATATAGAGTCAATAACCGAAACCGAAACTAGTTTTAATTAACCGAAACTAACTTCGAAACTATGTCAAAATTCCGAAACTATATCAAAATCCCGAAACTATGTCGAAACCCCGAAACTATGTTGAAACACCGAAACTATATAAATATCCCGAAACCATGTCAAAATCCCAAAACCCGAAACTATATTAAAACTTTATTTGTTTATTAGCATTACAGTTTTTTTTTTTATACAATATTACGATGTTAATATAATATCCGTTGACACATCGTTATTGGAATGTTCTATTTATTTTTGAAAAACACGCGTGCATAATCATATTACATACATTCGCGAAACAAGAAAGATATATGCTTCTATCTCAAAAAGTTATAGCTTCACGATCTTCAACCATTCAACCCTAAACTTCTGCGTACAGATAGCGATAGGTAAAGGTCTAATCTGATGAATAGTATATTCGATATTTAATTAATATCCAAATATTTTATTGCTTCACTGAACTGAATATTCGATATAAAAGTTTTCACCAAATAATATTCAATGAATATGTATCATCTAATCAATCAATTAAATGCAAGTTTGAGCGTCATATGTCATAATCTTATATATTGATCGGTTAGCAATGCTAATATAATTCTTATTAGAAGCATCTCTGTCGATTTATTTATTTGAATGTAGCTTTTACATATAAATTCATTTGTTGGCTTGTGTATTTAAATTCTCAATTGTTCCGAATCACAACTCTTCGTGATTATTAGTATTCGAATTTTTATTTGAAAATTACTGATGAGTATTCGGAAATTAAAAAGATTGAACGAATAAATAATCGAATACTTATTTTTCTGCCAGATCAAACTCAAGCGATAGGTTTTCTTCTCTATCTATACTGGTATATTATATTAGCGACATAAAGATCACAGAACTGATATTTATTGTGACAGAGGCTAAGCTTCGTGAAAAAATTGAAATTAGATAGGGGCACAATCTTATATTCCGCTAAAACAGTTATATTGCTGTTAAATAAGAGTTTACCATATTCCAAGAAATGATATCAGGGAAATAAGTGATCCGTTATTGGTGATTTAAGGTGATACCTGCAAAGCGAATAAGAAATTATAAATTCGATTAAAAATGATTTTTATGTTCATATATATTAAATAAAACGAATAAAAATAGGTAAATTGCTTATCTTAAATACTTGGAATAATAAATATATAGATGTTATATTCACTTCAATAAAGAAAAGGACAAGTTAAATTTATTAACTGTTAAATATAAATAAATAACGTCTATACTTACAAGTTAAATATATTAAATATATTAATTTTTTGGTTCGCCTAAATCAAACGCACTATAGTTCTTTTTACTTCTTTATAATAGATCTTTAATTACCTTAATTCCTGCTAATCTTCGATCTAGTATTTACTTCCAATTTTGTGGAACAGATAAAACAAAAAGGAAGAGGCATTTATTACCATGACAAAGCGTTACATTTGTATACATACATACAAACAAAGTTACATACCTGATACCGCAAATAATGAATTTTTATTGGTTATTAACTATATAAAAAAAAAAATTTTCCAATTCTTGACATAGTATACCAATTGTTTGGCGTTGCTAATCGTTGGGTCGTTGACCTGTAGTTTTTGGGTTCATCACTTTACCGACCCAGCCGGGTTATGAAAATCGCATGCCCAAAGATCAATTTGATTTTTGCTATTAGTAATTGACCAAAATGTATTTTCATCAAAATCATTAACACTAAGAATGGCAATTACTTATCTTAAAATTCAACACATTTGCAACTATGCGCACTATGCATATTAATTTTTTAAAATATGCACAAAAGTTTGCATTTGTGTACTGTGTATAGTCTGCATAGTGACAAATAATTACTGCAGTATTCTACTATCCCTTTTTTACCAATTAATGCAGTATTCAATCGAAATTTTACATTCTTATATACGATAATATATACCTCGATATGCAGGGTGAAGCATATATGCCAAAATATATGAATCAGCGTCAAGTTCATTCCAACGGTTATTAACAATTTCTATGCATTGATTTTGAAAGGTAATTGTATTTTTTTCTTTTGGAATGTAATAAATTATTGCAACCAAACGAACTAATTGAATAAAGCAGTCTGCCATTGTGCAATTTGCTTTTTCTAACTGTAAAATTGTGGTTCTAATTGGAGCAAAAATGTTGGATACTTGCTCTACGTCATGAAAGAATCCTCGAGATTTTAAAATTCTTTGTACATCTTGATTGGTGATAATATTAAGATGATCATTTAATATCTTAAAAAAATATATATACGTAATTAATTAATATGATATTATACAGGATACTATTTAATAAACAAGCAAATTATTAAAATAAAAATTACCTTTTCTAATGCGAGTTTAAGTTTAAAAACAGAATTTACAGTTTCATATGCCGATGTCCATCTAGTTTCAATAAATACTTTTAATCCACCTCCACTAATATTAAACTCGTCAATATATTTTTTTAGATAGCTTCCAGCTAAATGGCTAGTTTTAAAAAAGCGGCATATCTTGTTGCAATATTTTAAAATACGCTCTGGTAATTTACATTTTAATATATCATGGCTAATGAGATTAACAAAATGAACAATACAACGAAGGTTCATAATGGAGGGGTATTTTTGATTAATTTGCCTACGTGCAGCAGCAATAGTTGCGGCATTATTAGAATTATTCCAACAAATTTATTAGGCCCAATTTTAATTAAAATTTTTCAATCTCATCAAAAAGTAAATCAGCCGTATGACTAACATGAGACAAATCACGAAGAGCATATAAAATTTTTTTATGATCGGGGGTCATTATTAAAAAATTGTAAATCGAAGCACCTTGAGGATTTGTCCAACTATCCAATCCTAAATAAAAAATATAAATAATATAAATTAATAGAAAATTTATTAATTTATATGTGTATACTAAAATTTAGTGATATAATATTTTTTTTTAATATAAATTATAATTTTATGTTAATTACCAAGTGTTAAATTATCTGCAGTTTGTAGATATTCCTCCGTTTCCCAATTAATTTTAATTACTTCTTCATTTAGTAAAGTATTAGCCAAATATTCACGAGTAGGTGGTGTATATGATGATCGTAATGATTTGAGTATATTAATAAACCATGGATTCTCGATTATAGAAAATGGCAGTCCACACATAGCAAAAGCTTTAATAATTATACGATCAATTGCTTCTTTTTTAGGTTCAGCTAAAAGTTGATTCTCATTTTCCCAAAAATCATTAATATTTAATTTTTGTTTTTTAGATTGATTTTTTGAACTGGTTTTTTCCTTTAATTGTTGTCTTTGGATTACGATTTCAATATATTTTCCCCTTATTTCATCATCAAGGCTTTCATCTTCACACTCTTTTGCAAGATGCACCTCAAGATCAGTAGGACGTCCACGACTAAATTGTTTAAGACAATATCTACATTTTGCAGAAAAATGACCAGGTGATTTTAATAGTATTGAGAAAAACAGGATCTGGTGGTCTTCCTCCAGGATGTTTTGGACGTAGTTTACTTTCTATTTCAATTTCTTTTGAAGAATAGTGCGAGACCATTGAAGGTAAATCACAGGGAGCCACTGAAGTTGAACTATCCAAAACCGTTGAAGATGAAGCTATTGAAGATAAATTTTGTGAAGCCATTAAAGATTATTCATAAAAAAATCAATTGCTTTTTAAAATAAAAATATCCATAAACGAATATTCAAGACTAACTATTTTAGCATAAATCAAGTATGCAAAAAACCAAGTCCAGCTTATATATGTGAAAATAAATTATGCAAGCCATTGATGCAAAAAAATATTAAAGCTTGTATAAATGCCAATGAATCAGTATCTAATTAAATATTAAGAAATAGTAACTATAATTGTGCTGAATTTTTACATTGCGATACAAATTTTGCTTCTTGGAATTCTAACAATATCCAAATTTAAGCAATTAATTAAATACAAATTATTGGTATATGCACATTGTAACAGTGGCGGGAATCGAGTCTATAACCATCTAACTTAACCAATATTCTTTAACTGTGCAAGATGCCTGAACCTTGGTCCGGGTCTCGAGGTTCTTTGGGTCTTGCTGTAGTGAAACTGGAATTGATTGTTAAGTGACTTAACGATGTCACATGATCACGGGATTAGTATCGGGGATTATCAGTTTATAATACTAACAACAGTTTATTAATTCAGATCTTTCGGGGGTAATTACTAGAGCTAACACTTCTCTAATTTCGAAGGTTATCACTCTACAATGTTAAACTCTATCTGAGTTGTCTTGAATTCGACCCCAGTTGGAGTTCGAATTCAAGACAACTCAGATAGAGTTCAACGTTGTAGAGTGATAACCTTCGAAATTAGAGTAGAAGTGTTAGCTTTAGTAATTACCCTGAAAGATCCTTGAATTAATATATTGTTAGTATTATAAACTAACCATACATCAAGCTCTAATCCTGTGATCACGTGACACCGTTTAAGTCACTTAACGATCGATTTCAGTTTCATTACCAAAGAACCTCGAGACCCGGACCAAATCAACCATTCAAGGTTTAGGCGTCTTGCACGGTTAAATGATATTGGTTAAGTTAAATAGTGGTGTTGTTAGTGGTTTTTAGTCATAGACCCGATTCCCACCACTGTCACAACGTACTTATGCACTACATATTTAAATTCATATGCATTTGCACGCACTCAATTAGAATACTAGATTTGGTCATCTATTTAAGTCTAAGCAAACACTCACCCCAACCCCCAACCCTTAAATTTTTTCTTGCTTATAAATACAAATCTGCCTATACTTTATATATTCTTTATATGTTATAAAAGTTAAATACAGTCAACCCTCCATAAATGCAACTCGTAGGGACAAGCCTACAACGTGCATTTAGGGAAGTTTGCATTTATAGAGAGCCAATTAAATTGCAGCTTTTAAAAATTAGATCATCAAGTTTGTGTAACTTCTACCAAAACTGTATAACCTATCTTAAATACTAAAATTTGATTGGCTACGTGCATTTAGGGAGGTTAGTGTGATATAAAATGTTATTCAAGAGAACGTGCATTTACAGAATATAGAATGTGCATTTAGCACTAATAACATTTTACGGAATAGAAAAAAACGTGCATTTAGAGAGGTATTGCATTTATGGAGGTTGCATTTATGGAGGGTTGACTGTACTTGATCTGTAATCATGTGCCCAAGTGATTATTTATCGCTTTCAAGTCAAAGATAGGTATTAAATAGGTTTAGTTATTTATTTTATTATATTCTATATTGGGTTTTGACCATAACAACGTATGTATATAATTTTGGGAATTTTGTATAGCGATTTAAACTAACTATTAGTAACTAACAGAGTTCTTGATGGAGTTCTTGTTCTAGTTATTGAAATAGTCGTTCTAGTACTTCATAAAATATAACTAGCGTCAAAATTAAAGCTCAATCAATAATGTAGAGGATGGAATCACGATCAAAAACTTCAAGCATTGGAATAAGCTTCTATCACTATTAATTCGGTTAGCCAAATTAAATTAATTTTGGGAGTTCTCAAGCCTCAACCCTGATGTAATTAGTTAGTAATTGTAATAGTGCATAACTATAATTATATTTTATTGATGACAAATCGAATATGCAAATTAAGATATAATCAAAGTCTTCTCAAACATTACGATTAGCTAGTAAATGTGATGATGCTTATTTATTGTAATCGAAATAAAACTTGCAACTGAAACTTGAACGGTTTATTGATATATTTTTTTTATTTATCAAATGTCGTCGCCACTGGGTTTAGGACCTTTGATTATTGTACGAAATGAAGAAATTATTGGTGAAATAGTAAAATTTGTTGCCAGCAAAAATGTTAAGCATCTGTGATTGCTTTTGGGCTTATGTGCATGATCAAGTAATTTCAAGGAAAATTGCACGATTTTGTATACGTATCCTTTTATAGTTTGATGTGATTAGAGTTTGATGGTTTGTCGAATTCAGTTATTTTGGGAATTGAAGAATTGTAAATTATATAGTCAATGAATTATGGTAAAACAGTAAGAAACCATCACAGGTATCGGTAGCAATTATATGTATTGCATGTGAATTGCTGATGGAGAAAGAAAAATGAATAATTCTTTTGTTTGCATTACTCGCCCTGATATATTAATTTAATTTCAGGTATTTGAATTAGTTTTGGGTATTTGGACGAGTTTCGGACATTTAAATTAGTTTCGGGCATTAGACTGGTTTCGGGCATTTAGACTGGTTTCGGGCATTTAGACTAGTTTCGGGCATTTAAACTAGTTTCGGGTATTTAGACTAGTTTCGAGCATTTAGACTAGTTTTGGGAAATAAATTGTAACCGAAACTGGTAATACCAGTTTTGGCATTAGTTAATCCGAAACTTTTAAGTTTCGGGCAGCATCATTATTAGTTACCATCGATCACGTGATTTTTTTTCAAATCCGATAACTTCCCAAACCTAATACAGAACTTGTCCACCATGCATATCGGTTTGGGAAGGGCCGAGTATTGTGAAATAGGCCAAATAAAACAATGCAAACCTCTATTTAATTATTTCATTTTGGGGATTGCAGAAGGTAATATTTGCATATTATCGTGTAAATTTGTAGTTTTTCACAATATTTCGCAATATTTCGTATATTTCAAAATTTTTTAAAATTTTCGCATTAATATCAAATTTTATATTTTTTATTTAGAATATTTTTAATTTACACCACAGGTGATTATAGTCAATTTGCCAATTAAAATTCAGGATCAGGTGTAACATGTAAATTAATCTTTGTGTAACAAAAACAAAAAAAAATTAAAAAATTGCTAAAATTGCTTCTAGCCTAAAAACTTGCTTATAAAACTACTTTTTTTTATGCAAAAAAAAAATTCTTTATAAAATTTTGGTATAAACTATGCCCCCTGCCCCATCCTAGTTCTTACCCTTACTCTAATATTAAAAAAATTTAACTTTTATTTAATAAAAATTGTTTGTTTTTATTTATTTATTTATTACAGGTGATAATCACCTGTGGTGAACATTAGTTAATTTCTTTTATTTATTTATTTTTTTTTTGTGTTAAAGTTCCTGCTTTGGGTGAGAGTTTATTTAATCAAGCCTGTGGACCAAGGGCGCCTCTTTGGGCGCACCCACAATTGAGTTACATTGAATGAGAGTACAACTGGCCACACGTACAACTTTTGGTTGTCTAATTTAAGTAGTCCGCCCGAAGGTCCGCCCGAAGGTTCTACACTAGTTGCCATACCTACAACCCAACTAGGAGATTGTCTATTTAAACCCTCTGTCCAACGCTTCGCATGTCAATCCTACTTGTGATCACCGGTACAGCCCTTCGATACATTAGTCAGTCGAAGACAGTCCCGGATGCTACCTACATCCCCTTAGAACTAATTTATCCTCGCGGGTAAACTTGGTAGAGCAGTCCCTGTCCCACACAGGTATTACCTACACTTAGGTAACTTACGCACTCACCGAAGCAAGCAACTTGCAGTCAGGGGGTACCTAACCGCTACCATTACCTACTTCTGCCCTTGTAATGTTCACACCGACCCCGGTACCCACTATTACTTTCCTACCAGTCCATCACCAGGTGCTCCAAACTTTCAAACCAGTTGGCCCGGAGGGGTTGATCTACCTAGCATTAGGTGCTACTATAGTTTTTCTTCCTCTGGTACCTAATTCCAGAACATAGGTCCTTTTCCTCCGGTACGACTCCGGTGGCCAGGTTGGTGGACCCTCTCCTCCGAAGGTCATATCGTCCAGTTTTCCAGTTCCGGTTTCCGATATTCCGGTTCTAGTAGCACTGTCGAAGATTGTTGCTACCTCCTTACTCAGGACTTTCCAAATGTGTTTCCATTTCCCGGTTCCTTGGATTTGTCTGTGTCACCGGACACAACTTCGCCCAAAAGCTCCCATTCGAGATGGTAACCAAGGACTACAGGTAATATATCCAACTGATCGACAGGAAACGGTTACCGTAACACAGGTCTATTTTTCCAAAGCGTCGCCAGTGGGATTTGAACCCTAGACCTGCCACTTGGGGGTAACAACTTACCAACTTCCCTAAGTTGCTACGCTCTTATTTCTTTTATTTATTATTATTATACAATATATATATTATATTATTAAATATTTTTAATCAATATTACATATTTTATTATATATTATATTTTAATTATTATATATTCTTTTTTTTTTTAATATTAGGGGTGTAGTTCCTGCCCCAAACTTTATTAATACTTAAGCAAATTGACATATAGTGGTGCCTTTTATACATACATATTATATACAAGTATTGAGACTAGAACTTCAGGCTATAAACTTTTTATCTACAACTAAAACCCATTAGAGCTTTCTATATTCCCATTTATATAGTTGGCCTGGATTTGTACGTCCCTTTTCAACCAACAATCAACATTTTCATGCTTGCCACTTTACTCACATTTCCTAATTTATTACTTCTAATTTGGTGTGTGTTGCCAGATAGGCGCTTAATGCTTCCAAGTTGGTGTATCTGAAATCTGGTTACCCAGAAAATCCTTTACTAGCGTACATCTCAGAGGTTCGTATCTTAAGCCATGCAGCTGCCTCTACCACATTAGGTAAGTATCTCAAGCCTGCATGCTGCCACAACCAGCTGGTTTTCTGCGACTTGAGGATCCAGGATTTAATGTTCTGAATTTGAAAATATGCAAATGACTGTACTTTCCGCTATAGTGGCGAGGTATCTGGGCATGTTTCACAAATGCTTCCAATGCTGAATATAGTTGGATAGCATCATGAGGCTAAGGAAAACCTGATTACCACTGCATGCACTTATACTAGCATATACCCGTATTGGTGGTCCCAAATCCTCTTAATGTTCAAAGACTCCTATATGGGTACGCCCAGAGCTCCGTTAGGTTTTGACACATACACGCCTCCATGTTTCAGCTTTTTATTGGCCGATTAGTTCCGTCTGCCCTTGCGAAGTTCACTAGACCCCAGTACCTGGTCAGTCACTCTTTGGATTCTTTTCTCTAGTCATTCTAGACTACCAATCTAGTTGGCCCGGAAGGATCAATCTGCCAGGCTTTAGGTGCCTAAGGTCTCTCTTTTCTTAGTTCATGCTTCTATAACACATAACCTTTTCCTCCGGTGCGACTCCGGCAGCCAGATTGGTGGGCTCTCTTTGCTATAGGGGCTCTTGCCTGTTCAGATTTCCTGTTCAGTCACCGCTAAGATCCTTTTTCTTAGTACCATCAAAAGTTCAGCTATCTCTCCACTCGGGCTTGCCAAACAGGTTTCAATTGTTCCGGTCCCTTGGATTTGTCTGTATAACTTACACAACTATAGATGCTGGTGAAATTAAACCATTTCACCAGGTGAAATGGTGAAATAGTTTCACCAGAATTACACCAAAATAAAATTTTAGTGAAATGGTGAAATGGTGAAATTGGTGAAATTGGTGAATTGGTGAATTGGCGAAACGGTGAATTGGTGAAATGGTGAATTGGTTTAAAAAAATTTTTTCGGAAATCGGCATATTATTGGCTGATTGCCATCAACAATTCACCAATTCACCGTACTAATACCCAATTAACTATTTTACTATTTATAATAGTAATCTTGATAGTCTTAATTTTTCTCATTTGAAAGAAGAAACAGAAAAAATTGAACAAGGTTGCCGAGAAATCAAAAGACAAAACTACCAGAAAAAGTCTTGGTAAAAACTTTTATACTTCTTGCCTAAATGATTAGCGAGAGAAGAGATATTAATCCGAATTTGTTTCATATTATTTCGTTCCCGAAGAGTAACGGTTTGGTCT
>QKWP01000741.1:117702-141539 GCA_003550325.1 Gigaspora rosea | reverse complement strand
ATAGAAATAGCATTTATTTATGAGGGTTATACTACATTGTAATATTTGTAATTTTTATATGATCTAATAAAATTATTTTATAAATGATTTTTTTTACTTTTATTTTGAAAGTATTACATATCGGTTCAGAAATAGCTAATATGAATCGAAGTTTTTAGCATTTACTTAGTTGATTACTAACCGATTCTTATTATTACGCCCCTCTATTCGATATAATTTCTTCTTAATAATAATATCCAACATTAAATAGTTCATGTGTATTATACATAACCGTTAATCGGAACACTAAAAAAAATAAAATTTCTTTAAAAATTAGATTGATAACAGATTTTTAATAAAATTCGGGCATATTATCCTTCACAATTCCAATTCATTCATGATAACGATACCCAGCATTACATGTTCCATCAAGTTAATAAAATCCAAAATTATCTAGCATACTTTTAGCATGCTTCAATGGGTGTGCGATATACATGTAAATCAAAAAGTATATTATTTTTTAATTAGTAATTGATTTTTAAGTGATTAACGATATAAGTATGTAAGTCTTACTTTTTTTTGTACTCTCTCTTTTTCATTGGAAGTTTTAATGCGAACCCGATTCTTATTCATTATGAAAATAAGGGTATGGAGCCATTTTTTACATTGTATGTACGAAAAAAATCACCCTTTACCCTATTTTAATTCCATTTTCTCTTATTTGCACTAACAAGTTAAAAATAAATCGCACTTTTTCTATGTCCCCGCTACCGATCTTAAAAGTATAAAAAGTAGGTCCGCGAGAGTGAAAACCTGTAACCAATCATAGAAATTATCAAATAAAGTTCTAGGTTTTCACTTCATGCAACAAAGAATTAGATTTGTTTATATAACGTACTATACAAATTTTTTTTTTTGACTTTTTGTCATACAACATTCAAATAATAACGATTTACCACTTAAACCTTATATTTATTAGATCGAGTATATGAAAAAAATTATTACATACATGATTCAAATATTAATACATATAATAAATTTTTTAATCCTCTTTGTCCATTTGACGTCGTGCTAACTCAATAGGATTATAATCCATATTAACTACATTTCTAGCCTGATTAGTTATAACGGGTTCTGAAGAAAATATTGCATCTCCAGATGCTAAAAACTCGGTTAATGTTAAATCTACTGAATCTGCAATATTTAACGTTAAACCTTTCAAATATTCGCTTTCGTTAATATTGACCAAATTATTAGTCTCACCATTATTAGTATTTTCGTCTGAAGTTTCAAGTAAATCATATGTAACCATAGTTGTATTAATACTTTTATATAGCTCTTCATTATTTAAATTTTTACCATAAAGTTGAAGTTCTTTATCAGAATTTGAAAGATAGTAAGAGCGTATTTTTGCCATATTTTCTACTCGAGAAAGACAAAGCCGAGTTCGTTTATCACCATAAAACCATTTAAGCATTGAAAAGTTTCTTTCACAGATGGCTTGTGAAGGAACTATTGAGAATAAACATAATGCTAATTGTTGGAGTTGATCTTGATCATCATCAACATATATGCTACGCCACCATTTAATTGGTGTTTCACGAGTAGAATTATAGGAAAGATTGTAAGGAGCATCTTTTTGCTTTCAACTTCGCATTTCTACCAATAATTGTGTGCATGACTCTTCTGAATAATGTAAATCATTCCAGATTAGTGCAGCTGTTTCATAAATTTTATCCAATATGGTTCTCTTTAAGCCACGGCCTAAAAATATATATATAATTATATACAGTATTAGCCAAAATCGAAATATTGTATAGATGTGATCTAATTATAAATTTTATATATAAAAACTGTATTTATACATGTATATAAAATTTATAATCAGATCGCATTTCTAATTTATATATACCTCTATATAAAGGATGCAGCCAGTATACAAGAATTGTAACAGGATTTACAAGTTCATCGAATCGTCGATTAAAATTAATAATAATGTTTTTTTTCATGAATTAGAATTTTCAACTTGATTAATATTTGTAGCTAATTTAACCAAACCAATAAAAACATCGGCTAAATTGGCTGTTTTAGCTTCTAAACAATTTGTCAATTCCTTTACAGGTTTTAAAATAACAGAAATCTGATGGCACTTAATATAAAAATCTTCATCCTCAAGAAGATCAAAAACTGCAGCATTAGTGATTACAGACATGTGATTTTCCAAAATCTATAAAAAAATTATACTATCGTTATATGCTATAAATTTAAAGTTAAATAAATATAATATTAACTATTACACTTACCCAATCAAAAACGGGCTTGGATTTAACAATTGAATCTACTGTTGTAAACAGTGTTCCCCAACGAGTTTTACAATATGATTTAATTTCCCCACCTTTGATTTTCATAAGACGAAGTTGTTCTGAATAATATCCATGAGCAACATGAGAATTATGAAAAAAATTTAAAATTAAACCACATTTGGTAATAATATCTTTAATTGAATCTAATTTAGTAATATCAGATACAAGCAAGTTTAATGCGTGTGCAGCGCATCTAATATTTAATATAGAAGGATAAGTGTCATGAACAATTCGACAAGCTACTCGAAGATCTGCTCCTGAATCCGTAACAATTGCCGCGAACTTTTCAACTCCTATTTTTTCAATAAAACTTAAAATTTCACTGACCATAAACTCTCCCATATGACTAACTTTGTTATACTCCTCAAGTTTAATAAGATATTCCTTATGCTTAGATGTAGTTATAATAAAGTTGTAAATTGAATCATGTGCGGACAACGTCCATCCGTCAAGGGCTATTATTATAAAAAAATTTTGGTTTAAAATTTTATTAATTATAATTTTAAAAACATTTTGATATTACATACATAATGTAAGATATTCTTCTTTTTTCAGATTATTATCAATTCGTTTATCAATTTTTAAAACTTCTTGGTCTAAAAAACGACCAGAAAGCCTATCACATGATGGGAGTTCATATCCAGGAATTGCAAGTTGAAACAAGTCGATAATGAAAGGATTTTCTACAGTTTCGAATGAAAAATTACACATGATCCAAGCTTTTAAAATAGCTTTATTTAAAGATTCCACTCGTGCTTCAGGAAGTGGTTCAATTTTTGGAAAATGAATTGTAATTTCAGATTGATTATGTTTTGGTTTTTTTCGTGTCAGAGTTTTTTCTTCAGCAATAAAATCCCGCCAAAAATATTTAATTTCATCTTGAACATTTAAACATTGTCGAGCAAGATGCAAGCGCATATCATCAGGTCAACCTCTTTCCCACGAAACAGAACAATATTTACAACTAGCTTTATAATGTCCTCGACCTAAACTAATACCTTGATTAACATAAAGCCAAACATCTCTTTGTTTTTTACCACTAACAAATTTGCGTTTAGTAAGTGATTGGCTTGATTCACTTGTTTCATTTGTTTCACTATATTCTTGTGGTTCATTTTCACTAACACTAAATGTATTAGAAGCAGCTTCTGAATTTTGTGATGCCATTAATTTTCAAAAAAGATATGTATCGTCATAAATATATGGTTCACAATAACTAGAGAAAATTAAATATTCTTGCCTTTTTAGGTTATTAAATCAGGATTTAGTATTCGATACTAGATTCAAACTTCAACAAATCAATTGTACAATAATACAATATATTGATGTAGTATTTAGAATTTTAACATGGTGTTCCCCTTTATGGGCAGCTGTTTCTTACGTTGTTTTGGGGTTTTTTTTTCACGTTATATTCTAAATTATAATGTACACAATAGACAGAAGGCACAATTGTGATATTAAACCCAGATTTTTTTTTTCTGTATGGATATATCCTTTAAAAAAACTATTACTAATTTTTAAACCGGTTGTTTGTTAGATTATATGGTTATCTACGGATCACGAAATAACCTTGTGGATAACCTAAATAACTAAGCAGGTTTTGCTCCCCTACCTTTTTTAAACTAAGATCACATAAATAAAAAAAAGAAAAAAGTGATTGACTTTTTAAATGAAGCATTGACATTTGCGGATTTATGAGCTGTGGTAGCTCCTACAAAAAATTTACTCCTCTGTGATTTTTATCCAATGAAACCCAATGAAACTCTTTAGAGTTAGAGTAAGATTAGGGTGAAGTCACGTTAGGGGGTAAGTGACGGAGAGTTTTTTTGTCAATCAGAATTGATTGTATGATTAAAATCATGAGATATATTTACCAAAAAAATATTCTCATGCTGATAGATAATGTACTAAACAGTACATAAACTGATTTCTGTCGCTATTGCAAAATGGCTCTTCAAAGCCGTAAACCGATCGGCTTAGCTGAGCTATTTAACAGCTTGGCTAACTAATGGTTCAGCTTGTGTTATGTGAAGCCGGTTTAGAGCCGTCAACTAATTATTAATAAGCCAAGTTAGCCAGTAATTTGCATCACGAATTAGTACTATAACATTGGATTTATTATTGTTTAGACATATTACTGAATTACGGCAATTATAGTGGTAGAATTAATTACATCTAATTGCCGTAAAAATTATATGCCATAATGCCATAATGTCCGTAATGCCGTAACTGCTATAATTAATTAACCATGTGACACCCAGTCACTCCAAACGGAAATTCGTCTGATTGGCTAATGCAAATCAATTGTCTGGGTAACATTTAAAAATGCAACATTACACAAGTAACCATTCTTAACAAACATCGTCTTAGCTTCAAAGAGGTGCTAGAAAGTCAACATTAAAAATGTCTCTAATAATCTTTAATTTAAGATAGGTTGGCTTAAATACGACTTTCTGCAAAAGGTAAAGAAAAAAAGCTACGTTTAAATTTTAAAATGCGCAAAAACAAAAGTAGTTTTAACAAAATGCTATCTATTTTTTTAAAGCTAGTTAGGTGTTTGAAGCTTGTTCGCGTGAGAGATCTATGGAATATATGGGCTACTGTAGGTGCTGGAAAAAGGGCCGAAAATGACAATTTTTCAAAATAATTTATAATATAAAAATTGATTTCTGAGCATCTTTTTTTTTGTCATTTTCCCAGCACATAGCCCATATGTTTTATATTTAAGATATTCTTAAATTGATTTGGTTTGTTAAAGCGAGCGGGTTTATTAACTATAGATATCAGCCTGGGTTTAGAGATAGTAGGATTAGTGATTCGAGCTTTGTTTTAGTAGTGAGCACCACTTTTGCTCTATATGCGTCTATCTTCTATTATACATATATAATCAAATAAATCATGTGTATTTATATTGGAAGTTTTCGTTTCTAGTACGTTTGCTATACAAGAATTTAATTTACATTTAATTAATCGGTAAGCATAAAAGTTATTTAAAGTGTATTCTGTAGCAGAATACAATAGTTATAATAAATTTTAAACCACGTAAATATATATGTAGGCATGTATCATCTTATATAAACCATAAATGCTGTTAACAATGATCATTCCCGATCAATTAGCTCACTAAAGACGTTCTTAAACAATGACATATAGACTGGTAATTGGCCAAAAAAATAAATCTCGACGTTTAAGTCAAAATAAAACCTAGACCTACCACCCTCTTTTTTAATAGTATTATTTAAAGGAAACCATAATGCCGACAGCATTTGACAAACGGTATTATAGTAGATAGTATTTCTGCATTACGGCATTACGGCATTACGGCTTTACGGCTTTACGGCTCACCAATTCACCAATTCACCATTTCACCAATTCACCAATTCACCGTTTCACCAATTCACCAATTCACCAATTCACCAATTCACCAATTACACCAATTACACCAATTCACCAGTTACACCAATTACACCAATACCGATTGGTGATTGGTGAAATGGTGAAATCATTTCACTACTCCGATTTAATTTCACCAGCATCTATATACACAACTATGCAAAAGCTCCCATTCAAGATTGTAGTACCAAGGTTACTAGTAATATACCCGACCAGATCAATGTTTTTAGTGGGATTTGAACTCTAGACCTGCCGCTTGGGGGATGACAACCAGACAGCTTTTCTATGTTGCCACACCCTCTATTATATATTCTTTACAGAATTATTTTTATATTATTACATATTACAGTCAGACCTCTCTAAATACAATTCTCCTAAATGCATAACCTCTTTAAATGTATATTAATTGTCTGGCCTATTGACGGGCTTAATAAATAAGTGCATATTCTTTATTCTGCATATGCATACTATTTTCTTGGCCCACCTATATAAATCCCTCTATAAATGCATATCATGTAACCACCGGCCAATAAAATTAGGACTACATGTTATAATATTGTATATAATATGACTTGTTTAAGATAATTTTATTACATGACTTATAAAAATAAGTGTTCTCTAAATGCAAGCCTCCTTAAATGCATACCTCAGAGCTGGTTCCAACGATATGCATTTAGAGAGATCTGACTGTATTTAGCTACTTTCACACTTTATTGTATCTAATTCTATTACTATATACAAAAAACTAGCCCTATATACTTATTTTTGCTTACCTGCAATTAGCTATTATTTTTGTTTCTTTGTTCTCTATCATCTTCACTTTGGCTATTTCTTTTGTTTTGGCTATAATCTTTGTTTGTTCTCTTTTTCTAAATACTTTCTAAAAATAGTAAAAAAATAAAAAAAAATAAAAAAAACCATTTTTCAGAAGTGTTATATTTTTGCAAATTGCTAGAAAAATCTAGTATGTTTTTGCAAAGTGCTAGAAAAATTAAAGCTAGTGTTCTTGTAAAGTACCAGAAAAGTTACAAAGTATAAAAAAAGTTAGAAATAAATAAAATAAAAAAATAAGTAAAAAAAAACAAATAAAAAAACAAAAAATAGAAGCAAACTAATAAAAAAAATAAACAAAGCCCAAATCTTTATTTTCTGAAATAAGAGTTTACGTTCTTGCAAATTCAGAAATTGTGAAAGCTGGGTTAATGTTTTTGCAAAATACCAAAAAAGTCATAAAGTTCCAAAAAAACTAAATTGGTTTTTTTGCAAAGTGCTAAAAAGTAAGGGTTCTGTTCTTGCAAAGTACCAAAATAAAATAAATTAATAAAAAATGTTTTAAAAATAAAACAAAAAAAAAACCAAAAAACATAAAATGAAAAATAAATAAAGTAAAACCTTGCAAAAACTTGCATCTAACTAAATTATTTCTCAAAAAAGCATTTTTAGAAATTTAGAAATTACTAAAGAAATTAGTTGTATGTTCTTGCAAAGTGTCAGAAGTCTGAATTGGCATACAAAGTCAAATTGGTGTTCTTGCAAAGTACTAAAAAGTTGTTGGTTTTTTGCAAAGGACTAGGGTTTTTGTAAAGTACGAAAAAAATTAAAAATAAATAAATAAATAAATAAAAACAAAGCAAAAAAAAGCAAAACCAAAAAAAAACAAACTGAAAATAAAAAAACAAAAACAATATGAATAGAAGATCTAATTGATAAACAAAAGATTTAATTTGATCTTGTAATACAGATTTGTAAATTAATTTTGATATATTTAAAGTATTTCGAAAATATAGTTCAATGTGTTCTTGATATGACCCAAGTTATACTGTATATCTACTGATCTAACTAGTCCTCTCAAAAAATATTTTGAATTTACTTTCAAAATATTTTGAAATCTAAAATATTTCAAAATACATTGTGAAATATTTCAAAATATCTTGCAATATGTGAAATTTTTCGAATGATTTTGCAGGTTCACAAGATCTTCAAAAGATTGCACTACTATAAATTTTATAAATTTGCTAATATAGTATAGAGATCACTAGTATACTACTATAGTATGTCTATGGTAGCACTATACAAAACTTAAATAGTTATAGATATTATTTATTATATTTTAGTATAAAAAATTAAAATCCAAAAAAAATTAAATCAAAGTTCCAAAATATTCAAAAGGTACAAAGCTGTATGTACTATATGTTTTCAAAAATAAGCTATCTTTTTTGAACAATTTTGAATACAAAAAATCTAGAGATAGCTTATTTTTAGATATAATTGATTATAGTCAATTACCAATAGTTATTATAGTAAAATCTAAATTTTACTATGTAAATCGATTATTAGTGCTTAAGTAAACTTGTTTGAAAAATTAAACTAAAAGTTTCATCAAAATAAAGTACTTGTTATATAAAAATTTTTTACATATTAGTCACACGATATGTTATATGAAAATTTTTTATATATTAGTCAAACGATATATTATATAAAAATTTTTTACATATAAAATTATAAAAAAATTATATAAAATTACTATAAACTTTGAATTTTTGATGTTTCTTTCTCTATATATTTAACTTAAAATTAAATTTTTTGGAAATATAAAACAAGTGAGAAGAAAAATGAGCTTAATAATCAAATTGAAATTTTGCTAATTTTGTACAAACCGAAAATATAACTTCACCAAAAGCAAATATTTGATAATTTTAAAATAATGAGTACCAGTATATGTAAAATCATGTCTTGAACAACTTTACTTAAGTGACTAAAGTAGATTATTTTGTAAGAAAAATAGATTATCTATATACTAAAGTTAAAATTTTTGGGGTTTCAATATAAAGTATTATTTTTGATTAGGTAATCTACTTCAGGTCCTTAAACAAAGTTGTTTAGCATATGATTCTATTCAGAAAGGACCCAGACATCTTTCATATAGGTCATAACTGATTTGCATAAATTTAGACATTTTTGCTACCCCTAAAATCAAGTAAATTTGCTAAAAGTTGGATTATTATATATAAATTTTTAGTAATTTGCTAAAAACTAAATTATAACATCTAGCATCAGGTAAATAAATATAGTACAATTAATAAAAATTTGCACAAATCTGCAACCCTGCCAATGGCTGTTAAAGAATTTTTTTTAATTTTTTGCACAGATCTTTAACAATTCAATAATCTGCGCAGATTGTAAAAAGCAAATAATAAAAATTAAATGCTAGCTAATTGTTTATATATTAAAACAATAAATTCAAATATTCATATATCTTAACAAATTAATTTATTACAAATTACAAAAAAAAATTACAAAAAAAATACAAAAAATAAATACAAATTACAACATAAACCTGATTTCAACTATCGTGCTATATTCCAATTATTGTGCCATATCCCAATATTGCGCTATGTTCCAACTATTATGCTAAATCCCATACTAACTATTATGCTATACCCAAACACCGTTGAAATACTGTACAAACAAACATGTCAAACACAACATGAAAAAAAGGGCACTAATGACGAACGTATTAAAAAGCACAACCTATTTCGAATCTGAAAAGAATTAGTAATAAAAAACTAAAAAAAAAAATTAAATACTTAGCTATAAACAGCTAAGAAACCCAATGCCCAAGATAATGCACCGGCGACAAAAAAGAAATACTTATCAAAGCCAAATAAAGAAACAGGAAATACCAATTAGATGGTACCAACGATGAACCGAACTGAAAGACATCAACAAAACCATGTCACTATAAACACCAAATTGAATGGCACTAGCGACAGGAAGAAATTACTGAACTAGACGATGTTTCTATTAAAAAAATATATTATAAACATAAATAAAGTTAATGTTAGCAAAAAAAGGTATGTAGATATAATCTCCGCAATTCAAAATTTTCCACTTTCGCTTTTTTCTACATTAGTTACTTTACCTTGAATAGAAAAAACAGCTTGCAGTTCTGCCACTCGACCATCTAGGCTAGTACCTGTAGCTGACTTTATGACAAACACTACCAATGACAAGGATGATCTAAACAAAAAAGAACAAGAATATATATTAATTAGTACTGTACTAAACCAGTAAAATAATAAAAAAAAAGTAAAAAAAAATCAAATTTACTTATCTTCGTATAACCTGTTCATTGTCACTTATTTAAATTATACTATCATATTGTACATATTTAAAACGATAAAAAATAAGAAATAAATTAATAAAAAATTAAGAAAAAAACAATTAAGTAAAAAAAACATTAAAAAAATTAAAATAAATTAAAATAAATAAAAAAATTTTTAAAAAAAATAAAAATAACAAAAAAACAGAAATAAAAAAAAAAGAATTAATTTAGCATTCACCGGTGGTGAAATTCACTAGTGATTATCCATCTATACATAATTATATATAGCAAAACAAATAAAAATTAAATCTCTTTAATATTAGGGTAAGGGTAGGAACTGGGATGGGGCAGGGGGTATAGTTTATACCAAAATTTTATGAGAAATTTTTTTTTTGTATAAAAAAAAGTAGTTACAAAAACAAAATTTTTAGTTAGAAGTAATTTTTTAAAAAATTCTTACTTTTATTACACAAAAAAATTTTAAAAAAAAAAACAATAATTAAAAAATTAAAAAAAAAACAATAATTAAAAATTAAAAAAAAATTTTTAAAGAAAAACATGATAATAATAATAGTAATAATAAAAAAAAAAGAAAAAATTAAATTTTAACGTTTAAAAAAAAAAAATTAAAAATATACAAAGTATATGGATAAACTTGTGGCTGTCATCTCTAAATTCTGGTATAAGTGTCTATACCTGTTATGCCTTGCTACTTTTGGTAATCAACTTCTTTAAAAAAAAAATAAAAAAATAACGATACCAAAAAAAAAAATAATTGCAAATTCGCATAATATATAAATTATAGACCAAAATAAAACTGATTTAAGGTTAGGGTTAGAATTAGAGACCTGCAAATTACCTATTTTTATGGCCCGGCCTGGCCTGCATTTAACTTTAAAAATTTTTTGCCGGCCCGGCCCGGCCCATATTTATAAATTTTGTTATTAGGCCTGGCCCGGCCCGGCCCACAAATATAAAATATATAAAAATTAAATATATATTTATAAAAAAGTTTGCTATTTATCGCTAGTGGTAATTATCACTAATGTATATTTTGTATCTTTAAAAAATTTTGTCTATAAAATCACCTTTGAGGCTCTAAAAAAAAAAATATTTCATAAAATTTTGATATATACTATGCCCCTGCCCCATTCTACTGTAGTTCTTACTCTAACCCTAATATTAATCAAATTTTAATTTTTATTTCAGCAAAAAACTTTTTATTAATTTTTGTTAATTACTGATGATGATCACCACTAGCAATAAGTAGTAATTTTCATTTATAAATTAAATTAAAAATTATTAATTTTATAATTTGGTTTGATTTATTTTAATTTTAAAAATTTTTGCTAGACTAGCCTAGTCTATTTTAAATTAATTTAACTTTTAAATTTATCTAGTTTATAAATATATAATTTTTAATAAATATTTATATTAAATAAAATATGTAAATTAGAAAATTTTTAAACAATTTATTTTTATAATTTAAACTAATTACTATTTAATTTTATTAGTTTAATTTGTTTAAATTTAGTTTATATATTTTTTATAAAAATAGTTTTATTAGTTTAATTTATTTTTAATTTAAATTTATAAAAATTTTAATAAAATATAAAATTTTATTTGTTTATTAAAAATTTAAAATTTTATAAGGTTCTTATTTGTTTATTAAAAATTTAAAAGCTTTAATAATTTATAAATTTTATTAAAAATTTTTAATATTATATATTTATTTAAAAATTTTGGCCCGGCCCGGCCCGCATTTATAAAATTTAATAATTAGGCCCGGCTCGGCCCACAAAAATTTGCAGGCTGGGCCACGGGACCCAATGCAGGCCTCTAGTTAGGATAGAACTCCAAAGAACTCTGATACAACTTAGATCTGAGTTTGTATAATATCAGCCAAATAGCCATATAAAATAGGCAAAAATTTAAAAATTTACTATATAAAAATGCAACGTTTGATGAATTTTTATGCAAAATTTCCTTTTTTAGTATCCTTAGAGTTATATCAGAGTTCTTTAGGGTCCTGTTAGGTAGTGACAAAAATCAGGTGATTTTTTAGGGGGGAGGGGGTAAAAAAAGTTGAAATTATATAAGAACCTGACTATATGTATAATAAGAAAGAGGGGGGTAGGCCTCTAATAAAAAATAATTAGATAATTAATGACACAGCCCTTAGGATCAACTTTGGGATTGGGAGGGTTATAGTTTATAATAAAATGTTTATACACATAGCATACAAATCTTTTTTTAACAAAATAAAATACGTAAATAGAAAAAAAGATTTATAAAATAAAAAAAAGTAAATAAAAAAATAACGTGCTTTTTTTACTTTATTTATTTGTTTATTTTTAATATTTTTATTTTTCTGATATAATTCTCCCAAAAAAGAATAAATCAACAAAATATTAAATATAACAATGCGAAATTTTAAATGTTTCACCAAAATTTAATATGTGACAATTATTTAAATTAATACTAATTCGCCAAATTTTAAATTTGGACCTTGGTTTAAATTTTAACTAATTTGCTAAAAAAAAGCCCTATATTAGAGATGACCAGGGTCCTATTCAGAACAAGATTGTAGCATATTTTTTTAAATCTTTTACTAAGTGAAAAATGGGGTTAAAGTTAAAAAAAAAGGGAATAGAAATTTGTCACACCTGTGACATGTCACATCCTCTGATTCCAGACAATCAAATTGCACAATTTTGTAGAAAAAAATTTTATTTTTTAAAAATTGAAAATTTTACTAGTAAAATATAAAAATAAATAAACAATATCAAAGTATATAGTTAAAATTTATTCTAAACAACTTTTTCTAAGTCATAAAGATAGATTGTCTTAGTAAAAAAATGTTTTATAAAAAAAATCAAAAATTTCAAACGTTAGCACATATAAAACTTTTTTTTTACTAATTTAATCTATATTTATATTTAAGTATTATATGTAAAATTTTACGCTAAACAAGTTTTTCTAAGTTAAAAAGATAGATTGTTTCAGTAATTATAAAATGCACCTATGGTGTTGAACACCATAGGTTAACAAAAACAAAAAAATAAACTTTTATAAAACAAAAAATAAATTTTTATTACCTTAGGGTTAGAGTGAGACCTGGAATAAAGCAAAAAACATAGTTTATACCAAAATTTAGTAAGGAATTTTTTTTATTAGAGCCCCAAAAGCAGTTTCATAAGCAAAATTTTAAGTTATAAATGTTTTTTTAAAAAAATAAACAAAAAAACAAAATTTTATATTACACCTGATCTTAAATTTTGATTGGCTATTCTAATAGTTTGTGTAATATGGTGTTCAACACCATAGATGCATTCTAGTAAACCCAGATTGTTTTAGTAAAAAAAAAGTTTTATATATGCTAACTTTGGAAATTTTTGATTTTTCTTATAAAACGTTTTTTTTACTAAAACAATCTCAATCTATCTTTGACTTAGAAAAAGTTGTTCAAAATAAAATATTATATTATATGATATGATATTATATATATATTTTACATTTTATTAAGTAAAATTTTTAATTTTTAAAAAATAAAATTTTTGTCTATAAAATTGTGTGATTTGATTAGTCGATTTAGGGTGCGACATGTCACAGGTGCAACAAATTTATTTTTTTAAAAAAAAAAAATTTTTTAAAAAAAATTTTTTTCTAACTTTAACTCTATTTTTTACTTAGTAAAAGATTCAAGAAAATGTATTATAAGGGTAGTGACAAATATTACATAATATTTTTTTACTATACCCTCTACCCCTTCCCCTATGTAAGATAAATTTGATTGGCTATTATAAATTTATATATCCAATGTAAGACAATCAGTGATCCCTCTCTTCTCTCTCAGGATATTACGTAATATTTGTCACTACTCTAACCTTATTTTAAATAAAAATACATGCTAAACAACTTTGCTTAAAAGCCTAAAGTAAGTAATTAAAAAAATTTTATATCAAAAACCAAAAATTTTAACTTTAATACATAGACAACACATTTTTTTTTACAAAATAACCTACTTCAGTTGTCATATGGATGGATTTGTTTCCACTCAATATTGTCACAAATTAGGTTTTATCACGTATAGTGATCAAAATATAACTATTATTCAATCAAATTAATAACGTGACATTTGTTAATCAAAAAATATGTAACAATTTCAAATGATTTATTATCAGTTATCAAATTATTTATTATCAGTGAAGCTTTATTTAATTATATATTTTTAAATAGTAATTCAACTCTATACGGTATTTCTGCCATCACTATCTTCTAAAGATGCTTTTAACTTTTAGCTTATATTTAATTAAACAATATCGCTTATACATATTTGATCTAAATCACATCTACACAACTACTATAAAATTATAACACACAAGATATAAAATATTGTTAATTAAAATAATTGAAGATTATTTAAAAATAAAAAGTTTAGGATTTTTTTGTTGACTATATCTAGTAAACTAATGTTTTAGTTTTGAGATTAGTGAATATTAATACAAAGTAAAAAAATTATCAATTTTGTAAGATCTTAGGGGAGTAACAAAAATCAGGTGATTTTTTAGGGGGGAGGGGGGTAAAAAAAGTTAAAATTATATATAAGAACCTGACTATTTATATATTAAGGAAGAGGGAGGGGGGTAGGCCTCTGATAAAAAATAATCAGATGATTAATGACACTGCCCTTACTGAATAAATATAAACATGAAAATTCATATTACAATACCGAAACTATTTTTGTATTCTGAAATAACTATTCTTGTTTGTTTAAAGATTTTTGCCACATACTGCACATGGCCTCATGTTTTTATGTTGTCTATATTCTTTTTTTATTTATGCTTAATTTATAACAAAGTTAATAGTACAAACCAAGTTTAGTGTTTAAATTCTGAGCAGCAAAGTTTTGCATAGCTTTAAGTAAAAGTTTTGGTATTAGTTTACGAAACTTTTCTCTGCTATATACTGTACAGGGTACTGTATTTCTATGTTGTGATTCCTTTGACATTGTCACTAATAAGTTTTTATTCTTGCGAGATCCTAAAAAACCATTGTGGGACCCCTGAAACTAAGGTCTTGGCGAATATAAATGTGAAATTTTCAACTGTTATATTTTTAGAAAAAGTTTTAGCTCTAGTTTTACAAAGCTCTAAATATTTACTATTGTATTTAATAAATCAACCAATCAACGTTAATTTTACAATACACTTCACTCTGGTTATACCAACATCTGGATATAACAACATCATAGTAAAATCTTTCTATACCGACATTTTTTTTTAAAAATTTAATATAAAATGTTGGTAAAAATCTTTCTATACCGACATTTTTTTCAAAAATTTAATATAAAATGTCGGTATAACTTACTGTATTGACATTTTGAATTTTTTTACTAATGAACCAAAAATGTCGATATAACCAGAGTGATGTGTAATCACATTTTTTGTCGATCAGAAATAAACTGCCCATATGTCTACGTAAAGTTAGGGCCTTTGTAGTAGAAAGGGCCGATACTGGCTTATATATAATTTTGAGAAAATCACTTTTGTTTTGTTCAGACTGATTTGGGTTAATTAAAATTTTCGTGATTTGACTAGTCCATTATATTGGGTAATCCTGTGATGTACAAAACTCTCAAGAAAAATTTTTTTAAATATCTCATTTTTTTATTATACAAATCAAATTCCACTTATAATTGAAAAAATGTAGCGCATGTCAAAATTTATCTGAATATAATAAAAACCTGCTTTTCATTTTTGGGCAGTATCAGCCCTTTTTATTGCAAAGGTCCCAGTTATTCAGGGCATGATTTTATATATACCAGTACTCATTATTTTAAAATTGGCAAATATTTGTTTTTGGTGAAGTTATGTACATTTTTATTTTGTACAAAATTAGCAAAATTTTAATTTGATTTTTAAACTCAATTTTTTTTTTTCTTTTGTTCTATATTTTTAGAAAATTTGATTTTAAGTTTTAAAGAGAGTAAAAAAAGTTGAAATTATATATAAAAACCTGACTATATATATAATAAGAAAGAGTGAGAGAGGTAGGCCTCTGATAAAAAATAATTAGGTAATTAATAAAACGGCCCATAATATATAAAAAAAAAACGTCAAAGTTTCAAAATTCATAGTAATTTTATATATTTTTTTAAAATAGTGTGACAAATTGATTAATTGTTATTATTTGATTTTTAATTTTTATACACATAAAATTTTAATTTCTTTATTAAATATAAAAATTAAAATTTAATTAGAGAGTGTGATGATTTAGAATAGTGATCAAGTTGTTATCTCCTAAATGAAGGTTGTAAGTTTGAATCCAATTTGGTACTGGTTTTGAAAAATTATACCTGTATAACTGTGACTGTAACTGATCTTTATTGATAGATTGGGTTATGCAAAGATCTGTAACTTGGGTTGCACTATTGAAATGGGAGATTCTAGAAATAGGATCATATAATACCTAGGAACCTAAAAATAGATACTTGTTTAGCAAGACCCAAATAAAAAGTAGTTAGACTTTTGACAATAATACAAAACGAAGTCAAATTAGATAACAGAACTGGAAAACTAAAACGTTAGAGCTTTTCGAATATAGGCTCTCACCAATCAAGCTACTAGAGTTACATTAGAGAAAAAGGCCATGCATAATAAAAGCATGGACCAAAAAAAAGGAGACCATAAGGCACATAAAGCCTAGCTAACTAATTCTTTCGAGCATGTAGATTGGGAGTTAAGAAATTATTACAGTCAGAAATTTTACCATATTTGAAAGATATCTAAAGCGAGGGCAACTCATATTTCTTAATAATTTTCTCGATTAACTTTAGGGTTAGGGTTATCTTATATTAGGGTTAGACTGAATTTTAAATAGTTATATATAAGCAAAATTGTCTTCCCGATATTTTTACTTAACCTATCTAAAGTAGGTTTAAACTACTGTTTTTTGTATTTTTTAGGTTTTTAGATTTTGTTTCTTGTTCTGTTTCATCATCAATCGTCAAATTCTGTAATTTGATTGACTGTGATTACGTGAATTTGACCCACTTTAGACGACTTCATATTTGGTAATTGCTGATCGCACCTTATATCATAATAATTTTTAGTCAAATTATTCTATATTACTGCATTATTTTTTAGATTGTTCTATATAATACAACGATTGACCAATCAAATTAAGAGCCCATATAAATTGATATAATACTATAATACTATAATACTGCACTATATTGTTTTATCTCAAAGTATAGTAATACATAATAAATATAAGTACTAAATTTTCTAATTTACAAAAAATACAGCAACTAGTTCGAAACATTCCAAGCTTTACTTAGATATAAAGAAATTATTGGTAACTAGTTTTACATTTGAGTATCTTGAAATTAGTAGTTTTTAGTTTTGTTTAGAAGTATGATAAAAAGCTTATATAACTTTTTTTTTAAAAAAACAAAAGATATATTAGATATTTTTCTATTATACTTAAAATATAAGGCAATTAGTAAAAAATATAAAATTTTGAAAGGAATTTACTATTGTAAAAGTATTAATTTATTATATAAATAAGCTTACAAATAAAAAATAAATAGAGTTTATAAATCACTAAAGTTGTAATAAATATATTATTGATTTAATTCAAAATCAAGAAGTATTATTTAGTAAATAAACTTCATTCAGGTATACTAAATAATTACATTATACAACCAAATTATGATATTTATTATTGTAAGAAAAGTACATATGAAAGTACTTATAGAGAGTGCATATATAGGGCATTAACTTATTGTACCCATATAAGTTGTTTTTGAGAAACCATAATATCCACAAGCATTATTTCGCACTTATATAATAGTAAACTTCTGATAACATGTAAATGCTTTGTGTTTATTTATTTTCGATACCAATTTCTAAATAAAAAATTTATTAATTTACACGTAGTGTTTATACACGAGTATAATTTATTGATTTACAAATTGTATAACATATCAATTAAAACAATGAACGAAAAATAAACACTTGCTTTTATGGTTAGGGTAAGAGTGGGTTTGGGATTATGGTGAGGGTTATTTATACCAAAATTTCTCAATGAATTTTTTTTATTAGAAGATAAAAGGTGGTTTCATAATCAAAATTTTAAGATATCAGTTTGTTTTTACATTACCCGTGTATATACACTCCATGTACAAATAGAAATTCTCTTCTAAATAATGGCAATAGCAAACTTAATACATTCTGCTAGAATAATTCATGCTGATTTTTGATAATGAACAAACAAACAAATAAATGAATTAATGAATAAATAAATGCCTTATTCTTATCTTTTTCAATACCAATTCCAACATATTTCTGTATTCTATTTGAATTGTTATATCTACCAATTTTTAAATAACTAACAAATTTAATTATTGGTAATTAAAACAATCAATTATTAAGTAATTTGATTTATAAAAGAAAAAAAAAGCATCATACTAATACTGTATATTTATTATACTTATGGTAGTCAATGCAATAATTGACATTAACTCAAAAAAACTCTTCTCAACAATCACTTGTACAAATTTCCAAACAAAAGAAAAACAAAAAAATTTTTTAGTAAAAAACGAAGCAGCTATTAATACTAGTTTTTATAAAGATTGACCTTCTTTACTGTTCTTTTCTGGGGACTCTTTTATATATTCCAGTATGCAAGCCAGAAGTGTTAGCTGTGAAGATAACTGGCAGGTATATTTGGTACAAGAAATTCTAGTAAAAGTTCTTTTTCGTTAATGACAGTGTTATAGTTTGGCCAGGCGATAAACTAAAAAAATGAGTTTTTCAACTCTTTCCTTAAGGTTTTTTGGTTACAAGAACATATTTAATCATATACCCACTATTATATTCTCACTTGAAGTTTTTTTCTGGGATTTTGAACAGAAAGTGGGAAATTCAGTGGCCTTCTTCAAAAGATCGGTATTGTTATTCTATCTTAATCGAGAAAAAGGCATGCAAGTAAAAAAAACAGAAACAGACGTGTAATGAGATGTGGCACAGTGAAATAGGCTGATTGGTAGAACCAAATTCCAGATTTTTTTTTTTTTTATATACATATAATACTTTGGTGAGGCGTTTTCTTATACAGTATTATATAATTTTTATCGCTAATTTCATTTCTTTTATTTTCTTTTTTTTTCACTCGTTTATGACATAGCATTATACTATTATGTACAGTTTCTTTTTTGCCTTTTTCTTTTTTTTTCCAATTTTTGTTTTCTTTATTACTTTGGTCTTTCGTTTAGGTTGTGTAGTTTATCCCTTTTTATTATTTTCCATTTTTTCAATTTATGTTCTTTTTTTTAGTAAAATCCTTCTACTTGGAAAGCTAAAAGAAGAAGGTTTAAAAAAGTAGCCAGTAATAATAAGCAGCATCTGTTCAAACTGAGGTGAGAGCAGTGCAGCAGATTGCATTTGAAAATTTACCAAAATAAGTGAAATATCGAATGATATCAAACTTTTCAATTAAGTAATTATTTGTATAGTTTAGCTATTCAATTCTTTTAATAAAATAAAGTATTGATGAGACTGCCTAAGATTAAAAAAAAAAATTATACTTATGGTAGTTATATAAATTATATTGATATAGTATTAGCATAATATTGGTTATACTATCTCAATAAATAATGTAATTTTGTTAATTCTTTATTAGAGTTTTTGCAGAGTGCAACCATTAATACTATTCCTGTTCAAATTAAAGTCAAGATATGCTCTTTTAGAATTCAAGTTGGTTTTTTGCAGAATATCTTTGCTAATACTTATTTCTTTTGATTCAATCTAATTAGAGTGCTAACATTTATTAAATAATATTTTAGGGAATAGGGATCAAGAAAAATCTTACCTTAGTTAAATTTGATTGGCTAAATTTCTATTTATAGATCTTACCTGGGGTAAAGAGGTAAGCCTCTATAGTAAATAGATATTAGATAAGCATAGCGGACATTTGTTTTAATTAGTTAAAAAATGTAAACAAGTAAACAAATATGCAATATAGATCATTATATAAATTTAGATATTTTAGTCTGGGAATATACCCAATTAGAAAATCGGATTCTAGAATGATTGATGAGAGATCAGTGAATTTTATTGGCTCTTGTATTTTTTTTTTACTAACTTCGGTATAGGGTTTTATAGTATTCTGTATATTCACTCGTTATAAAACACTCATATATATAGATAAACTTTTATTTCCATTTTTGTATAATTAAAGTTAGTCAAAATCCAAGGTGTAAACATGATATTGCCCTTTTTATAAATTCTTAAATTTTTATAACACGTTAATATGTTGACACATATGCGCATTAGGGGTAAGAATCGTCAACATATTAGACTTAGTAGTATCATTGTTAATAGCACGTAGTGTGTTAAATAGCACGTTAGCATGCTAGGTAACACATTAACTTGTTGTACATTAAATCCAAATGTATACTAGGAACTGGAAACCAGTTAAGTCTGGAGCATTAAATTTTAAAATTAATTTTTAATATAATTAAATTTTTAAATATATACCTAGTACAATTAATAATTATTATTATAAATATATATTAAAATTAAATTTTAATATAATAAATTAATTTAAAAAATCTAATTTTATTATTTTTATTTAATTTTTTAATTTATTTTTTTTATTTAATACTTTTAAATTAATTTATTTAATTATTTTTTTATCATTTTAAATTCTATCTTAAATTGGTTTAGCTATATATACAGACCAGTACAGATAAAGTAAAATAAAAAATATGCGATAGCACAATAATAAGTGTACATAGTAATATATCTTAAAATAGATTGATTCTAATTAATTAAACTAATGCTAATTATAGTAGGTTCTACTAAGTGAAGGCCATTTAATAATCTTTTATTTTAAAGTTATTCAGGACCTTGAAGATTACTGTTGTGCAACAGAAATATTCAAGATTCTGAATATTTTTCTTTAAAATAAAACAACAATAAACATTCTTTAGACTTATTATTTTGGAGTTATTTATATCCTGTGGGGGGTAGGTATTCTTATTTTTCGCACCTCCGATCGTACCAATCAGATGATTGAATTTTGTATAATGATCGAATGTAAACAAAGACAAAAAATGTAAACAAAAATTAAAAAATCTAACTATCCTAAGAAAAATTAAAGATACTATAAAAAAAATTTTCGCCTATATGTAAAACCTCATGCTGAACAAGTTTACTTAGAGAACTTAAGAAGATTATCTTAGTAGACTCTTAAGATATTATCAAAAAACTAAAGAAAAAAATAAAAAAATGAAAATATCCTAAAATTCTATTAAGATAATCTTTGTTTGGTGCCTAAATAAACTTGTTCAGCATGAAATTTTGCATATAAGCGCATTATCTAAAAGTATTTTTTATTAATATTATATGAGATATTGTTAAAATAAAAAATAACACCAAAATTATAATTTAACAATTAACCAATCAAAATCGAGATGTGAGATACAATGTAGATCACTAGATGCGAGACATACATTTTTCCTATTATTTTGCCTTAAAAAATATCTGGCAATAACTAATAGCTAAAGGCGTTCACAAGTAATCAGTTTTTGAAAATAAATGAATGCCTTATGTTCATCGTTTTCAATTCTAATTCTTTCATCATAGCAATATCTGACATTATATATTCCTTTTCAACTTCAATTCATGTTAATACAGATATCTAACATTAGATATTACAGGTGTCACCCATACCTGCTGATTTTTGATAAACAAACAATAAATGCAATAAATTATAAATTTAAATAGCTTATCTTAGTGACACCTGTAATATGTAATGTTGGATATCGGTATCAACATGAATTGAAGTTAAAAGGAATGTTGATGTCGGATATTGCTATAATGAAGGAATTGGAATCGAAAACAATAAACATAAGGCATTCATTTATTATCAAAAATTCGCAAAGATGCAAACATCTTTGGTTAATTAGTTATTTCCAGATCTCTCTGCTGATTTTTGATAAACAAGAAGTACAATAAATTTAAATAGTTTGCCTTAAAAACATATTTGGAAATAACTAATCGACCAAAGGTGATCACATCTCTGTGAAATTTGATAATAAATGAATGCCTTATGTTCATCATTTCGATTCCAATTCTTTTATCATAGCAATATCTATTATTATATGTACTTCGATAACAATATAGTATCCAATATAACATGTTATAGGCGTCACCCTCTCTGCTGATTTTTGATAAACAATAAACATGATTAATGTCTATAAATTTAAATAGCTTACCTTGGTGATGCCTGTAATATGTAATACTGGATATCAATATCAACATGAATTGTAAAAGAATGGAATCGAAAACGATGAATATAAGGCATTTATCTATTATCAAAAATTCGCAGAGATGCGAACATCTTTAGTCGATTAGTTATTTCCGGATCTCTTTGCTGATTTTTGATAAGCATGAATTGCAACACATGTCTATAAATTTAAATAGTTTACCTTAAAAATATATCTGGAAATGACTAATTAATCAAAGATGTTCACATCTTTGCAGATTTTGATGATAAATAAATACCTTATGTTCGTTGTTTTCGATTCCAATTTCTTTAATATAACAATATTCAACAATGTATATTTTTTTCAACTCCAATTTATGTTAATAACAATGTTTCACAGATGTCACCACTACGTCACCCATATCTGTTGATTTTTAATAAACAATGTTTTTCAACAAAATGAATCGTATTAAGTTTAATTATACGTTTCTAATCATATTTTCCAGATTTAAGCTTATTAAGTTATAAACTTGAAAACCTAAAATTTAGTTTTACTTGGCAGTAGTTTGTTTAGTTATTACGGTATTTAAAAAAAAAAAAACAGAAAAATTAAATTAACTATAAAAATAGTAAGTGAAATTTAAAATAAAGTTTAAGAAAAAACTATCTTTTGACACTAAAGAATCCCCACAGATCTGAAACTACATATTTAAAAACACATGTTTCTAATCTTTGACTTACATATAAAAGTCACACATAGAATGCTTAGTAGACTCATATTAAATCTTGTTTGTAGTTTTAAATTCGTGTTCTAAAGATGTCATCTACATTTGAAATATAACCCTGAGACCCGATTCGTCTTACCTTATCAAAAAAGCTAAAAAATAGGCGAAGTTGGTCTTCGTGAAAAGAATTCTAGAATTTCCAAGTACTGCCTTTGAAAAAAGTGGTTCTAATTGCTATTAATTGAAGTGTTACCATGTTACTAGTTGTAGAAAAGGCGTTGAGTTTGAACCAAAAAAAAAAGTTTATACAGTATAATAATTAACATCTATTAACTTATGCATTGTATATGTATTACAGTATTACTTGCTTGAATTTGCTCTCTAAATAAAGTTTTTTGAGATATTTGATCTATACTGATCTTTTTTTACAGAAGACGTGCAAAGAGTTAAAAAGCTCTATAATATTTTTTAAAAAAATTTAATTATGTGAAACTTCAAGTTGCCAATTGATGATATAGTTTTTCATAGTAAGGGTTATTTTAAAAATTTTTTTATAATGTGTAACCTAGTGATCTTCAAGCCAATCAAATCGAATGTCCGCCATGCTTATTAGATAATAAATATTAGCGTCCTTATTGCCAAAAGTTAAATAAATTAGTATACAGTAGTGATTATAAAATACAGTCAGACCTCTCTAAATGCATTCCCCCTAAATGCATAACCTCTTTAAATGCATATTAATTGTCTGGCCCATTAACGGGCTTAATAAATAAGTGCATATTCTTTATTCTGCATATGCATACTACTGTATTTTCTTGGCCCATCTATATAAATCCCTCTATAAATGCATATCATGTGACCACGGGCCAATCAAATCAGGACTACATGTTATGATTTTGTATATTATATGACTTGCTTAATTGATAATCCACCTATCAACTGGAGAATGGCGAAATGTGGCGTGCTTCCATCTAAAAGTTTTTTTCTTACTAAGTT
>QKWP01000741.1:85539-98871 GCA_003550325.1 Gigaspora rosea | reverse complement strand
GAAATTATTATCACGGTATTGATTGTTTTGATTTTCGGACTGATCCGGGATGTTTTGTAACAAAACGTCCTGGATCAGTCCGAAAATCAAAACAATCAATACCGTGATAATAATTTCGGCCGATTATCAAAAATTTACTGCAGATCAACAAAAATTTTTCATGTTGTTCCACTAATTTTGAAATCAGCAGTAATTATCGCCCTATCTATAGTATATTATTGTGTTACTATGCATCATTATGCAATGCCAAAACTATCATTACCATTGATCGGCATCGACAATTTACATCAATATGCGATGTAACTAATCAATCGCATACCAAACAAAGATCGAAACTTGTCTAAATCAATTATAGCTTGTTTATTAATTATTGTTCTATCTATAGTAATATATCCTTGTATTACTATACATCATTTTATACGATGCCAAAACTATCATCACCATTGATCGCTATTGACAGTTTATATCACTATACAATGTACCTGATCAATCGCATACCAAACAAAGATCAAAACTTGTCTAAATTATATAGTTTCAATAATGGTTTGTTTAATATGTGATTAATCATGTACATCGCATAGTGATATAAGATCCAAAATTTAGAACTCTTAGATCTGTCTTTTTTGCATTGTTTACATTGTTTAATTGATTCTTTTTTTCATCGCTTTGTTGATATCCCTTTAAAAAAACAACAGTTAGTAATTTTTAGACTAGTCTTTTTTTAGTGCTTTTATCGGTCTAATTGATTATTTTTTCATTGCTTTGTTGATATTTTCTTTAAAAAAAAATATTAATAGCATGAACCCACAAGAAACTACTACAATAGATACAACAAATCTTCTAGACTATTATCTAAAAAAATTGAAATTGAACTATACTTTCACTTTGAGGAAAATATTGCTAAAAGTTTCGCTCAAGCATCATCCACTAGCAAGGTTAAAGAAGTTGAGGAGGCACCATGCTCGCGTTATCGGAAGGGGAAGACCATCTAAACATTGTTATATGAGCAGCACAAAAAAGGAAAAAAGTCGTAAAGGAACTTCTTTTAGAAGTGCATATAAGTGTATCGATGTGGAGAAGTAGGTCATAATGCAGCATTTCATAAGCGAAAAAGAAAATAAAAGAATAGAGGAGGGCAATAATTAGTTGATTTAAGCTGCAATATGTATATATAGTGATAGTGATTGTTTTACTAAATAAATTTACAGTTTGCAAATAACCAAACTATAATATTGAAGTCAATAATTTTATACAAAAAAATTATTAATACTGGCCTAACCGATCATGATTTATTCAAAATTCGAAGATCAAGTTGTTTTCAAAAAATTGCAATGACTGAATAGATAAGCGTTGGTTTTGGTTTATCTATTTAGTCATTAAGAAATTTTTTAATAATAGAGCCGCTAATAACCAGGTACTGGGTTAATATTCAAAGTCACTAATTAAACTACCTAAGCCCGAATTAAATTATACATTAGTACCAAAAGTTTTTAAATCAAAGCAATAATATATATATTGTACCTGGGTTTGGAATTGTCCTGATTTGGAATTAGGCTGCCCAGATGAGAATATAGTAAAATATTTTTGCAGAATTAGGGCTTTAGGGTTAGGGTTAGGGTTGGTATTAGGTTTAGAATTAGGTTGTATAATTTAGTAAAAATTTACTATATTCTCAAATCCGGGTACAACATATATATTATGTCGATATATACTATTTATGGTGATAAATAAATATATTGCTCCTTACATGTAAAAAATATATGGTGATAAATAATTATATCGTCCCCTAGGTGTGAAAAATATCTATTTCGCATAATGCAATATCTAATTAAGTCCTATATATGTTATGTGTCACTTCACAATTTATGTCAATTTTAAAATGACACATGTCAATTTAAAATTGCAAATTGACATTTGTCAAATAATAATTAATATTTTCACACCGGCTCCGACCCTTCCGACCCAGTCATGTACAACGTAATACAAACAGAGATCACATGACTTTTGGGTTCTTGCACTTTGACCAATGACTAGGTTATACGAAATCCCAGTCACGTGATCCGTACAACAATAATCGCCCAATCAAAATTTGAACCTGAAGTAGGTTCAAATTAAACTACAAAATAATCTACCCATGATTGACAATAGTCGCTACATAGTAAAGTCCAAATTCTACTATGCAAATCGATTAAATCGATTAAATAACCTTATTTAGAAGAACAAAATACACGTACAGTAAAATTTTAGCAAGATTGGTGAACATTTTATTATTTGACTTTTAACTTTTACGTTCAATGAAAAAATTAAAATTTTTTTTAAAAAAATATATTCGACGAACGTAAAATTTAAACGTCAAATAATAAAATATTCACCAATATTGCTAAAAATTTTACAGTATACGTATTTTGTTCTTTCAAACAAGGTTACTTAATCGATTTTAATCGATTTACATAGTAAAATTTGGACTTTACTATGTAGTAACTACTTGTGATCACTAAAAAACCAAAGAGGTTTTTTAATGATCACAAGTAGTTGCTATATAGTAAAGTCCAAATTCTACTATACAAATCGATTAAAATCGATTAAATAACCTTATTTAGAAGAACAAAATACACATACCGTAAAATTTTTAGCAAGATTAGTGAACATTTTATTATTTGACGTTTAACTTTTCGTTCGATAAAAAAATTAAAATTTTTTTTAAAAAAATATATTCGACGAACGTAAAAGTTAAACGTCAAATAATAAAATGTTCACCAATCTTGCTAAAAATTTTATGATACGTGTATTTTGTTTTTCCAAATAAGGTTATTTAATCGATTTTAATCGATTTGCATAGTAGAATTTGGACTTTGCTATGTAGCGACTATTGTCAATCATGGGTAGATTATTTTGTAGTTTAATTTGAACCTACTTCAGGTTCAAATTTTGATTGGGCGATTATTGTTGCACGGATCACGTGACTGGGATTTCGTATAACCTAGTAATTGGTCAAAGTTCAAGAACCCAAAAGTCATGTGATCTCTGTTTGTATTACGTTGTACATAACTGGGTCGGAAGGGTCAGAGCCGGAGTGAAAATATTAAATATTATTTGACATATGTCAATTTGCAATTTTAAATTAACATGTGTTATTTTAAAATTGACATAAATTGTGAAGTGACACATAACATATATATATATTTATAACGAATTTATTTATTTATTTTTATTTGGATTTTTTTTTTATAATGAATTTTAATTTTTTTTATTTTTATTTTTATTTTTTTTCTTTGACGAGCCTGCTAGATACTTGCGAGTGAACAGAAGAATACTATGCTAAAATAACTTTACAAGATATTCGGTTCTTTCTCATATAAGCCTAACACCACTTGGTTTTCTATAAAGGACCTAAATGTACCCTGTCGCACTGTTTCCCTAACAAAACAGGTTTCGGTGGTGACCCATCAGTAGCCATACCAAAAAGGCTTTTTACTCCTCTCGATGAAGCCTAATATCCCTTCTTCTACCCAATTTCCCATCATTTTGAGTTTTTCTGAAACCTTTTCTTTCCACTTCTCTTTAAGTTCCTTCTGGCCTTCCGAAATTTTGCTTTCTTCATTCTTCTTTTTTTCTCCCTTCTGTCTAGCCTTTTTCCTCCATTTTTCTTTTCGTACAATGCCACTTTCTTCCTTCCATTCATTTACTGTCTGGCAACAGTCTTTCCAAATAATTTCAAAAAGACTGTTCCATGTTATATTTAAAACATCTTCAATAATGTGATTCGTTATTCTGTTAGAGCAAAGCTGCTTCTAAATTCTTAACTGAGCTTTGTGACAGAACAAGACCTTAATCAAACCTTTCCGTACGCTAATTATTTCCTCTTGATTTTCTCCAAAAATTAGATTCATTAGCTTCTGTTTGGGCAGTTGTTTTCGAATGTCTTTTGACAGGTTGTTCCAAGCAAATTCTGCTGCTACCGATTGAATACTCCACCATGAAGTTTCGTAGCCTTTACATTTCGCCAAATGATCGTGTACTTCCTTGGTTTCTGTATTGCAGCTCAGACAATTTGAGGATTCGTATAAGTCAGGTCTTCTCCTATTTAATAAGTCAAGAAGAGGTAGATTTTCTGAAAGGCACTTGATAATAAAACAAGCTTTTTTTACTTCTTCTGGTTGTTGAACCTCGTATACCAGTTACTTCCTTGAGCTTCTTCCAGAACATCGACTAGCTTTTGTCATTGTAACTATTGTTTTGTACTGTACTACACAAACTATGTGAAAGACGCTACTTAGCACCTATATACATGTTGTTGAGTGTTTTGATAAAAGCTCGAGGCGGCATCTCTACTAGCCAATTTTTCCAAAATAAGACACTTTGGAATCTTGAACTTTCTCCTAATTCTACTTGAATTGTTTCTGATGCTTCATAGCCTTTCTTTGCTAGTTTGTCAGCCAAGTCGTTCCATTTGTTGGTGCTGTGCGCTTTCACCTTATTGAGCTCAAGGGTAATGTTTTTAATTTTTATTAGATCTACGATTTTTTCTGTCAGAAGAAAATTAGACCGCTTTTGCGCCCTTCTTGCTGGTTCAAGAGAGAATCCTGATTTCAACGCACAGATTGCTGCCAGACTATCTGTGTAAACTATAACTTCCGCTTTGCTTAGAATTGTTAAAAGCATGGTCCATATTGCTATGAGTTCTGCCTTTGTTGATGATGGCCATTGAAACGCTTTAATTGTCATTGTATCCAAAATTCTTCCTTTGTGTCGCTTATTTGAACCCATCCAGCTCCTATCATGCAACAGAGATTAATGTTACTCAAACTTTCTACTAAAGAACCGTCTGTGTAAAAAATAAAACGTTCACATTTCCTATCTAAATTTTTCCTAAAACTATTTACTAAAAGATACTCAGTTTCACTCTCTAGCTTCTCCTTCAAAATTAATTCTATTTCTAAACAATTAACTATGCTAATATTACTGAAAATTTGTTCTTTTGAACCTATACTACTTATTCTTTTCTTTTTCCTTGCATCAGAAATCATTTCTAAATTTATTGGGAATTTACGTTTATCTCCTCCTCTATGTGGCCTTGGAAGCACCCCTACAACCTCTTCCTTCTTGATCCAACTTGTACAAACACCTTTACTACTTTCTTTACCAATTTGATAGCCTTCGCATTTGACAATGCAGACATTTGATGACTTTTGAGATAAACTATCACACCAATGTTCGACAAACACTTCTTTTTTACCCTTCTGTGTTATTCTACCAAATTCTTGTTTGCTTATATCACTATTATATATGACCCAGTCCTTTACCCGTCGGTTCTTTGAAATGGGGGTCTTTTTGATCTCCAGGGCTAGCGAATTTGGTTCTGGCAGATTAAAATTTGCTGCAATATTTCTTGTGTCTGTATCTATAATTATCTCTCTTTCTAGTTCCGCGAACCAATAAGCTTTCTTTCCTTGACTTGGAAGGCCTAAGACTTTTTTTAATTGTTGCCAGGTAATCATATTTTTCCCTTCAAAGTTGATTAATTGCCCAATATATGTCAGACTAAATTTGTTTATGTGCTTGTATGAACGATAAAAGCTTTTTGGTGATAGTAAACTCCTTATCTTGACCAAAGAGATTTCTGGAGTGATAGTGTCTTCAGTAAGTGTTATTTCGAGATTTCTCTCTTTTGCTTTAAGACAGATTGAGCAGTCCAAATTGCCTTTCCATAATTTTTTTAGAGTTACTATGTCTGACTCTTTAGGAGATCTTTCGCTTAGCGCTACTAAAAACCAATCTTGTGTTACCGTATATGTCCGAAAATAAGCTACTATCTAAAATAAGCTACCCCCTTGATTTTTTTTTAAAAATTTTAAAAAATTTGTTAGCAGTTGCTACATAAAAAAACTTTTTTTTCTACTAATTAAACTTCAAAAAGTCGATTAAGTAAAGTTGTTCAGCGCATTAAAATACACCTATAGTAAAAATTTGGTGTTATTTAGATAACTTTTTATTAGTACGTTTTTCAATTTTTTCAAAAAATGCTATATTTCGAAAATAAGTTACTTTACGATTTTTCGTGTAATTTTTTGGCCAAAAAAGGTAGCTTAATTTCGGACATATACGGTATGCGCTTCTTTGTGATGTTTGCTTCGATTCCTGTACTATTTAACCTAAATATCAGGCCTGTTATTTGCTTTGTAAAAACTTCATCGCTAAGCTTCTTACAGTTGCCTAGATTTTTGTGAGTAACTAGACAGTTACTTGTTGAACGTGCGAATTCTATTTTGTTTTTCACTATTCTTAAAAAAGGTTGCTGAATTTCGTCTAAATTCTTCTGTAAAAGATTGGTTGTTTGTAAAATGTAGCTCAATTTTGAAAGAATACACATGTTATTGATGTATGAGAGTTAACTAAGTGTTAATTTTTTATGATATAATGTTTCACAAAATTGTTGCATAATCCATTTCGCTTTTGCTTTTATAAGCTTCTCATTTTTGCTCTGATTTAACCAAACACCTAGAAATCATACTAGGGTATCTTTCCCTTCTGCTACGATTTTATTTTGTGATAAGAAGATCGACTTTTCCTCTCTTGTATTAAGTGCTACTAACTTAGACTTCTTGGGGTTGATCTTAATATCATTTATCTTGTAGAACTCCTCCGCAATCTTTAAGGTCGCTTCTAGCTGTTGCTTGTTACTGATAATAAATTTTATTATTATTATTATTATCGAAATATATAAATCACACCATAGTGTTTAACACCACATTACGTGAATAAACAATAAATTAGGAAATTATGTAATGACTATGTAATGATCTACTAAGATAAGTCTTGATTTGGTCGTGATAGTGTCATGATCAAAACAAATGTTTGTTTGGTCAAAAATCGCCTATAGCACAAAATCTTCATAGAAAACAGCCTTCTGTGCATTAACAAAAAGTTTTCCCTGAACGATTCTACTACTAAACCTCAAATATCCTAACTTTAATTTAAAATGAACTTAAAGGAATTTACCGTGTGTCATGTGACAGTTGGCGATACCGTGAAAAATAAACTAGGCCAATCAGATAAGTTACTATTTTTGATTTGTAGTTATATATGCATACATTTTTTACTTAACCCTTTTTTTTTTTTAGATAACAATAACACACAATGCATAGCGAAGGTAATACACGTAGTATGGATATAAACCATGCATTTTTTCTCACGAATTTTTCTCTTGCAGATTTCTTCCAAGAAGAATCAGCCTCTTGCAATGACTTTTGTTGTTCCGAAGAATTATTATATGTTGACGGCTACTCTTGTGGTGCCGAAGAAGTTTTTGTTCGTGGTAGCTCTTGTGGTGCCAGAAATTTTCTGCCCACGGTGACATTCATAGTACCGAGAAATCTTTTGCATATGGCCTTTGTAATACAAAACATGATATTGTCCATTGTATTACCCACAACCATTCCGTTGCCCATGACCATTCTGTTGCCCATGACCATTCTGTTGCCAATGACCATTCTGTTGTCTATGACCATTCTGTTGCCCACGACCTTTCTGTTGCCCACGACCTTTCTGTTGCCCACAACCTTTCTGTTGCCTACGACTAGTGATGCCACCGAAATTGATTTTTGAAAAAGGCCTATTTCGTCTTCATTAGAGAAAATTAAAATTTTTTATAAGGAAGAGCAAATAACATTTATATAGATATGTTCCTTATAATTTCGTCTATTCAAAAAAAGTATCAAATAATTTTGTCTTTCAAGTAAAATAGGTCAAAAACAATTTCGTCTTCAAATTTTAATTTCGGGTTTTAGAACCCGAAATGCTTTTGTCCTCATGTATACCTACGACCAGTGTTGTCATGAGACACGGACGGCGGACAGTCCGGGACGGGACGTCCGGAACATGTCCGCCCAGAATTTTTTTGTCCCGGACATTTTGCGACTCAATACGTGATCATCTACCAATAAAATTCGTATAATTCCGCAATTTGATTGGTTTTACCCGGCGAACATGTATCATGTTGGGACATTATTGCGGACATGTCCCGGACGTCCCGTCCCGGACTGTCCGCGTCCCTGAAAAATCGGCGGAACAATGTCCGTGTACAACACTGCCTACGACCTTTCTGTTGCCCACGACCGTTCTGTCGCCTACGACCAATCCTATAATCTTGAAGTTGTTCACAATCTTGACCAATCTGTTGTTTATGCTGAATATGAAAATGAAACTGAAGCTGAAAATGGTCCATTACATCCAGTTAAAGTCGAGATGGTTTTTAAAAGCTAGGAAGAAATTGATGAGTAAATAGTTTAATGGTTGGGTGTATAAAGTTGTGCATTATTACAATTATAATAAGACAACTAATTCTTTTTTTTTTTCTATAGAAGGTTGAAATTTTATAGGTTAGAAGAAGGGTTTGCATTCACAATCACACATAGTGATAAGGACAAAAATGATAGTTTACCTCGACGACGTATCTATGCATGTTCAAGAGGCCGGCCATATGTACCAAGGAAGGAAGCCCATATCAATGAAAGTCGTAACACAGGGCATAATACTGGTGATTGCAAGTTTCGCGTTAATGCTTATTGCCGAAAGAAGGATAATCTCATTTATATAACAAAAGGTCCAAAATCAGCATAATTATAAGCTTGTGAAAAACATAAATGTCCTTTCGTCACAATATAGAAAGCTCACCCCGACAATGTGTGATGATGTAAAATTACTAGCGGAATGTGGCATAAAAGTTGGTGCAATAATTGATGTTTTGCAACATAAAAATCCTAAACAATATATTCATTCCCGCAATGTCGATAATTATACACAATTCCTTTATCGCCAAAATTTTGTTAAGAGTGATGCTGGCTCTGTGTATCTTGAGCTGATGAAAAAGAAGCAAGAAAACCCGGTCTTTCTTATCGATGTCCGGTTTGAAGGTCAGGATAATCGTCTTGTAGGGCTTTGCTGGATGAGACCATCTCAACAAGAGCTCTGGGCACGTTTTCATGATATTATTCTTCTTGACACAACGGCAAAAACCAACCGTTATTCGATAGTTTTATGTGTTGTGATCCTTGTAGACAATTATAATCATTCGTGCCTTGCTGCTATGGCACTCCTCTCTGACGAAACTAAGGACAGTTTTGCATGGCTATTTACCAGCCTTTTTAATGCAACAGGTGGATTAGCACCAAGCTTGCTTTATACAGACACCGATCCTGCTATGATTGCCGCAGTAAGCACTTCCTGGCCAATGACAAAACACCACTTTTGTCTATTCCACATTCGAAAAAATTTGGAAAAACATTTTATAGGCAAATATGGTGATGATAAGTGGCGTAAAATTTTTTCTGCATTTTGTTATGTGCACAATAGTCACGTAAAATCGGTTTTGAAGAAAGATGGGCTGCACTGTTAAACGAGTATGAAGATGCCGCCAATTATCTGCATCGTTATCTTTACCAGTGTCGAGAAGCTTGGGCTTTTTGTTTCACGCACCATGCGTTTAATGCAGGGATACAAAGTATGCAACGTGTTGAGCCTTATAATGGAATTATTAAGAACAATGTTAACGGGAATTCGTTGCTTTTGGAACTTGAACATGCAATTAAAAATTTGATAGTAAAGGAAAGCCGGTTTGTTAAATTTAATGAAGCTATTGGTGAGCTGCCTGTAAGCCGGGATGAAGATTATCATGATCATTATTTTCAAAAGGTTGATATATTATGTCAACGTTACTTAATACTACCAATGCTTAAATTACAACGGCATGAAATTAACCGGAGCATGCATTATTAGTATTGATTAGCTAGTTTGGATTGCGAACTTGAACGATGAGTATGTATTAAATGTTAGGTATATGGTTTATATTTCTTGTAAAAGTCTTATGTAATACTCCTTTTTTAGGTTAGTTCCGATTCACCAAAGGGTTTATTCTCTGAAGATATGTTTGACGCCTGCTTAATAGAACTTGACCAGCTGATTTCTGGTCTCGATCTAACGAAAATTCAGGAACTTTGGCATGTTCACTCCATTAGTAAAAAGAGTGAACATTTTGTTGTATTATATGATGACACTGGACACTTATGCACTTGCTTAACATTAATAAACCACAGTCTTATATGTCGACCTTTTTTTGCCACCATGCTTGTATCCCCGAATACTAAATTCCATATTGGACTCATCCCACAACGTTGGTATCAAGATTCATTTGTATTAGGTGTTGATTTGTTTTCTGAGCCAGTGGTTCCAGCAACGCCATTCGAGGAGTTTGGTGCAGTTGAGTATGCTAGTGTCAATGTCGATTTTTCATACTTGGAGAACATCCGGGGAACTCATATCTTTACTGCTGAGGTTTATGAAGAAATGACTCGAAGACAACAATAGGGAGAAGGATTTGGTATCATGAAAAACATTAAATCTAGCTATTGCAGCGGGTAGAGTAGAGGAACTTTATGAAATTCATAAAAACTTTACTGGCCAAATGGAAAATGAAGTTGTAAGTCGAAGTGGCGATGATCATGCCGAGTTCGCGCTTACTATCAACAATCCTGTAAGTGTCAGGATGAAAGGTCAGCCCAAAGGATCAAATAATGTAAACTCTGATATTAAAGAAAAAAGTAATCAAGATGCTAGAGAGAATAGGGTCGGAAGACCTCGAAAAGTATTACAAGAGGTAGCTTTAAATGTTAGCGAATCTAGTAAAAGCAAAGGAAGAAAATGTGGTGTTTGTAATAAAGGAGGGCATAACGCATGTACTTGTCCTGAAGGGAGTTAGTACGATTTTGTAAGAGTTGGGAAGTTTTTATTTTGATCAAAGATGAATTGTATATAATTTTGAATCAATAAATAACCTGCATTGTAATGAATTTGATTTTATTATCGTTTGGGATTTCGGGATTAAAACCCATTTAATTGCATAAAAGACTTTTACAGTACTGAATTGAATTTACATAATAAGTATTGCCTGAAATGCTATATAAATCTAATCTAATCTAAACCAAACTATAACCCTAAAGTCTAACTATATTTTAACCCAACGAAATCGTATATGAATATTCACTGCCACCAAGATACTTTAATCCAAACGAAAGAACCAGCGAAAGTGTTGACAGTGAAGCGAAAGACTGACCCAAAATGAAGACATTAGTGTAAGTGACAATAGTAAAATGAAACATGGCCCAAAAACAAAGACACTAGCGAAAGTGACGACTTTAAAGCATAACACTGACCTGAAATGAAAACGTCAGTGTAAGTACGATAATAAAGTGAAACATTGACCTGAAACAAAGACACCAGAAAATTGACGATAGTAAAACGAAATACCGACCTAAAACGAAGACACCAGCGATAGTAAAGTGAAGCACCAATCTGAAAGTGAAGATATCAGTGTAAGCAATGAAACACTGACCCAAAAATGAAAGTACTAGTGAAATTGACGATAATAAAGCGAAGCACCGACCTAAAACGAAGACACCAGCGATAGTAAAGCGAAGCACTGATCTGAAAGCGAAGACATCAGTATAAGCGATAAAACACTGCCCCAAAAATGAAAGTACTAGTGAAAGTGACGATAATAAAGCGACTGAAAACGAAGATGCCAATGTAAGACAACAGTAACTAACATGAAAATGAATACTTCCAAAGACGAAAGTACAGGCAAAAGTACAATAGTAAAGCCTAAAAATGAAGATATTATTAGTATAAGCGACAGTAGTAAAGCGAAACATTAATCTGAAAACAATAGTAAAGCAAAACACTGACCTGAAAGATACAAACGAAAGCGACAACAAAAAAAAAGGCTTATCTAGTGTAAAGTGTCATTTAGATTCTATTAAAGTTAGAGTAAGTGTTAAGGTTTTAGTAATTATGCGATAGGGTGAAACCTGCGCTATGTAACGTAAATCTACACTCATGTGATATTCAAAAATTCTTTGTTAGAGCCTATTTTAGGGTTTATAAAATCGTTTATGTTAATGCGTAGAAGGTGGTTACCTATGCAAATTCTGAGTTATAAGTGATTTTGAACAAAGTGAACGTTTGTTATAAAATTTTCTGGTTGTGTGCGAAACGTTACATTAAGGCGTGATAGTTTATGATAGGGTTAGGATTAGGATTTATATTATAGTTAGAGGTTAGAGATTTATATAGTAAATTACTCAGGAAAACTTTTGGCTAGGGCATGAAAAGTGCTTTCTTATATAAATTCTTGAGCAGTAAACAAGCATGTGCCTGTACTTTTTTAGTGATACTGGGTAGTTTTGGCGATACATAACACAGAGTAGAATCAGTAGAATCACCACCCAAAAAAATTTCAAACCTACTTCACAGTAAATTTTGGTTTGTTTGGTTAGGGTTAGGGTTAGGATATTGCTATTAGGCTAGGGTTAAAAGGTTCTATATAAAGATTGTTTTGAATTTTTCTGATCGTGCTACGTAGCAGTACCCTAGCCATGACAAAAAAAGTTCGGGTCATGTGATAACTGATAAAAATCTTTAAGTTTATTTAGATTAGGGTTAGGGTTAGGAACAGGGTTGGGGTTAAAGAGTGCTATAGGTAAAATTACCTTCCCGACATTTTTTGTTAGTGCGCAGAAGGTTGTTTCTTATAAAGTTTGTCGAGAAATAAGCGATTTCTTATAATTTTCTTTAGAGCGAATGTTTGTTTTGAATTTTTCTGATCGTGTTATGTTATACCAAATTGGAAATCCTTATTGACTAATTTACTGCAGATCGTCACATGACCCGAACTTTTTTTGCCATGGCTAGGGTACTCCTACATAATTGCTACGTCATACCTGATCTTGAAATTTGATTGGCTGTGAAATTTTTTATAGTGTCCCATACATATTGGTCACATGATTGCAATCTGATTGGACAATCAAAATGTGGTGTTGAACACCAGTGGTGTGATTTATCAATGTCTATTATTATTATTACTAGGAACTGGGAACTGGTGTGAGTCTAGAGCATTAAATTTTATAATTTATATTGTAAAATTAATTAAACCTAAAAACTTAAATAATTTTATTAGTTTTTTTTAATTTTATTAAATTTCTTATATTTTTTTAATTTTTTTTATTATTTTTATTATTTTTTTATTTATTTTTTTATTTTTTTTATTTTTATTTTCTTTTATTTTTATTTTTATTTTTATTTTTTTTATTTATTTATTTTTTTTTATATTTTTTTATTTATTTTATTTTATTTTTTTTATTTAATTTATTTTTTTTATAACATTCATTTTTTTAACAATTTTTTTTTTATTAATTTTAAAAAATGTGTTTTCTTTAATTTATTTATTTTTTTTCTAAAATTATTTTTTTTTATTATTTTTTTATTATTTTATTTTTTTTT
>QKWP01000741.1:51455-77587 GCA_003550325.1 Gigaspora rosea | reverse complement strand
TATAGAATTTTATTAATAAAATTTAATAAAATCTTATGATTCATAATATTTTACTAATTAATTCTAACTTAAAGGATTAAGTAAACTTGTTCAGCATGTAAAAGTACATTAAATCGGCAGAGTTGCTTTTATTTTACTTGAAATTTGGAGAAAAGATGCTTAAATTTGACTTTTTTGATGAAAAATCCAAAATTATGCATTTATTCTCTAAATTTCATGTAAAATAAAAACAATTATGCCGTTTTGATGTATTTTTAAATGCTGTACATGGTTACTTAGTGCATAAAGTTAGAATTCATTAAATAAAATTTTTATATTTTTAATTATTATTATTAAAAATTTTATATAGTTATTTTGGGCAATTTTGATTGGCTAATAATACTATTTTATATAGCACCTGATAATCCCTCTGACCCTCCCCCCCCTAAAAAATCAGGTGATAAATGTCTATACCCTTATTATTAATTTTTTTTAGAATCTATATACATGCCCAAAAGTATATATATATTACAAAATTAATTAACGAGTATCAAATATCGTTATTAACTAGGCTTCCGCAAGGGCCGGGTAGGGCCGGGTACTAGCAATACCCTGACCCTACCCGCCTATACAAGGGCTCAACTATCCGGGCCCTACCCTTGCTCTAGGGTTCAGAGTCTAGTACCCGTACCTGTTTCATATAAGCTAGGGTACCCTCCGAACTGACCACAGAATACTCGCAAGTAGTTATAACAAAAAAATTACCGGTACAACTTTAAATGATCATATTGATCTCGCTCGCTTAGTACTTTATATATAATGAACAATACTTTTTTTCAACACCTTGTATAGCAAATTTAGAGTAAGTATATAGTTATTGCGCTTTGCAAAAAAAAATATGACCTCCTCAATATAACCAATTAAAAATATGAATTAATAGAATGCCAAAATTTTCTCTGAGCATAAAGATAATCAAAAATTATGGGCCACATCTTTTTGTATTTTAAGTGTGTCGCCCAGGAAAAGTAAAAAGCCAAGTGTACTTAGGAATAAATTGATTTATTGCGGTTTGTGATTGTGATTGCAATCGCGATTGCTAAACTAGCCAATTTATCGTGAATCTGAGTTTGTGTCAAGCTCAGATTTATGATAAATTGGCAATCGCGATCGTAATCAAAATAAATTAGAAATCGATTCTTATTAAATTTGTAATCAAGAAAAAGAAAAAAAAACTAAATACAATTATTTTTTAAAAAAGCACTTTTATTTAAAATTTATTAAAGTTGTACTTTGTTACTTTACTAGCAACAGTTCTATAATAGATTTATAAATTTTTCAGACACTTCCAGCCAATTTCTTTGACACATCAATGCAGTTACCGTGTCTGGATCCAACAAAGTACGACTCACATCGATAATATGACCTGCACAACTAAATGCTTGTTCAGAAGCAACGCTGGTAGCAGGTATAGAAAGAAAGTCTCGAGCCATCGCAAATAAAGTAGGGAACCGGTCTTTATTACATTTCCACCATTCAAAAATATTGGTAGTTCTTGTTGCAATTTGTTCATCCAAATATTGTTTAACTTCATAAAACGGATCATTTTCACTAGCCCGTGACTTCTTTACTGCATATTCAAAAAAATCGTTAACATGGTTCTCAAACGTATCATTTTCAGCACCAACGATAATCTCATTATTTGGCAAATGTGCAACAGTTGATAAAGGATAATAAGTTTGAAAGTATATATCTTCGAATCTAATTTTTTTAAACATTAGTACAAAATAATTGAAATCTATAAAACCAATACAGATTGAATCAATGAATAACGGGTACATACCAGGTACATAATGGGAAACCAGTTTCCTGTTATGTACCCGTTATTCTACTGTAGAATAACGGGTACATAATGGGAAACTGGTTTCCCGTTATGTACCTGGTATGTACCCGTTATTCATTGATTCAACCTGTGCAATTTATTAAAAATTAATAAACATACTTCGTTTGAATATCTTGTAATTTTTCATTAAGATCATAAAATTCCAGTTTTTCTTTTTCACGATAATAATATTCAATGAATTGCATTTTGTAACGGGGATCAAGGATATATGCGATCATGTGTAAAGTACTACAGTTTTCCCAATACTTATTAAACTTTCCAATCATAAGTTGACACATATCACGAATAAAGCTATTTGTATGGGATTTCATACACAGAAGATGAGTGCGAATATTCCAGATTGAAGCGAGTGTACTGTTAAGCTTCGGGTAAGAATTTGCTGATGCTTTTAGAGTATCTATTTTTTTGGTAAAAATCAAAAAATAAATCACAAAATAAAATTAAATTATTTATTTAATAATATATATTTTTATATACAAAAATTGTTAAAAAATTACATATAAGAATCGAATAATTTGCCAATCTACTCATCGGCGGTTTTACCAAAAAAACTTACAATCATAAAATGGTTTTAAAATACCACAAATGGCTTCCGCGTTTTTCCATTTATCATTATCAGGTATATCAGGGAATGTTTTATCTCTATTCTTCATTCTGACAACCACATTCTTAATTCCAATAACCGATTGCAACATCAAATAAGTAGAGTTCCAACGCGTCTCACAATCTAGCGGTGGAATTGTGGGCTTTACAGATTCAGATTCGCAAATATCTAAGAATATTTGGTGCCGCTTTGGTGATGTGTGTATTGCCTTAGTACAACTTCGAATCTAAATAAATTTGACAATTTATATTTTTATATACTACTTGATTAACCTTAATCAAAATTCTTATATAGGGTATCACGGGTTACCAAACGATTTGCTTGTGTGCCACATAAATAAATCGTTCGATAACCTATAGTACCCTCTAAATAGGCATGCAATTACCTTTTTAATAACCTCTGAAATTCCTTTTAACCCATCTTTTACAATAATATTTAAAATATGAGCGAAACAGCGATTATGAAAAAGATCTTTGTTAATTTCTATGAATGAGTCTTGAGAAATATTGTTAGCTAGTTCAAGGATTGCGACATCATTCGAAGCTGCATTGTCAAGAGTAATAGTTTGCAACTATAATAAATTATATAAAATTATATCGCATTATTAATTTATTAAACCCTAACCTTAATGCAATTCTAAAATCAATAATAATTACCTTAGTAGTAATAGATCATCCATCCACCTCAGCCTTTATGCAATTGGCGATATTAATACCAGTCTGGGGATAAGGAATTAATACGAATGACAGTATAATAGAAATAAGATTCCATACTTTATCAAAAAAATAGGCAGTAATTGCCAAGTATCCAAGCTGTTGAAGAGATGTCCAACAATCACATGTAAGAGAAATTTTGCCTTCGGCATTTTGGAGTATATTTTTAATCAGTATCTTTCTTTTATTATAAGTGTTCATAATGTCTCGTTTTATTGAATTGGCACTAACAATAAAATCAGGTAATAGTCCTCTAATCAGCTTTTGGAAACCCCACCCTTCCACAAATTGAAAACTAAGTTCATCTATAACTACCATATCGGCTACGTCTTTTCTAACTATCTCTTTTGTAGATGTTCAATTTACATTAAACCTCAATTTTGTTTGTCCATTGGATCCTGAATTAAACCCATTTGGGTTAGATAACAACCTTTTATATTTTTGGCACGAATTAAGATGGCGTCGAAAGTGAGATGTCCTGGTTCCTTTTTTATGACTAAGTAAACCTTTACAATGATCACATTTAGCCTTTCGGTCTTTTTTAACAAAGAAAAATTTTCCCAAACGGGGACGTAAATCTTGGTGTGGTTTCGCTAGTTGTTTCACTAGTAGCTTCACTAGTAATTTCACTAGTAGTATCACTAGTAGGTTCACTGGTTATTTCGTTAGTGATTTCGCTGGTGATTTCGCTGGTGATTTCACTGGTGATTTCGCTGGTGATTTCACTAGTGATTTCGTTGGTGATTTCGCTAGTGACTTTATTAACAGTTTCTCTAGTTGCGCCATTAATGCTTTTGTAACAAGTAGTTAAGCTAGTAACCGAGTTGATACCCATCACTATATCATCATTATAATTATCATAATTATGGGCATCATTGTCTGTGAAACCTTCCATGACTTTGTGATTTTATATTAGTAGCAAACGCTATGGTATTAACATAGTATGTTAGCTTTTAACGTTCCAATATAATGAGCAAAAAGTCGCAGCAATACTAATATCTTGCCTATGGCTTTTAATAGCCTTCCACTTTTCGTAGCTCAATGTGTTGGCAGCTCAGTATATGGTAACTCAGTGTGTTGGTAGTACGCGTGTTGGTAGATTAGAATGCGTGGGTTGGTAATTAGTGTGCTGTCAATTAGTGCGTTTGTAATTAGGGCGTTGGTAATTAATATGTTGGTAACTAGTATGTTAGTAATAGTGATGCCACCGAAATTGATTTTTGAAAAAGGCCTATTTCGTCTTCATTAGAGAAAATTAAAATTTTTTATAAGGAAGAACAAATAAAATTTATATAAATATGTTCCTTATAATTTCGTCTATTCAAAAAAAGTATCAAATAATTTCGTCTTTCAAGTAAAATACGTCAAAAACAATTTCGTCTTTAAATTTTAATTTCGGGTTTTAGAACCCGAAATGCTTTCGTCCTCATGTATAGTTAGTAACTATGTGTTGGTAATTAGTGCATACGTTTAATGTGGAGTTAAACCAAAGAGAAAAAAAACAAAGGTCAATTTATTATAAATAAATAAAGATAATCTCATCTCGTGTAGTTTATTCATAGCGATAGCTGATACTAGATATGCCGCATACTGTTGTACATGAAGGCAAAAAAAGAAAGATTCAAAATCTAAACTTTTTTGTGTAGCATAAAAACTCTAAATAATATACATACAAATTCATTGTGGCTAGGGATGTTACGGTCCGGTCCGGTCTTGGTCCTAAAGACCGGTCCTAACAGAGGACCGTGGACCGGACCATGGTCCAGGACTGGTCCAGGACTAGAGGCGTTACGGACCGGACCGGTCTTGGTTTACCGGTCCAAGACCGGTCTATTCTTGACCAATAGAAGTTCAGAATTTCAAAACTTGGTATGCCATCTAATGCTGTAATACGGTACATATGTACATGACATACACACAATATCAGATATATCTTTAACTAGAATGAAAGTCTATTGCTATTGAATATTTTATTTTTAATACATATATTGCAACAATAAATTTAATATAAGTATCCAAAAAGCTTCAATGAGATAGTGAGATCAGCTAAAATTTCAGTGAATTTTACAAATTCAAGCTATTTTTGAAAATTTTTTTTAATGTTAAAGCTACTTTTTTGAAATGTTTTTATATACGTAACAGATATATAATATATATATATATACTAATATTTCTTTCTTTTCTATTTATTTATTTATTTTATTTAATTTAATTTTCACCCACTCCATTAGTGATCCAGCTTTTAACACAAAGACAGGCTCTCGCCGTTTCAGAATGAAGACGGTTACGGGTTCTTGAAATGGTATTGCCAGCTATCAAGAAGGCATGCTCGCACACAACACTAGTGGCCTGAATACTGAGGTAATCAGATGCCATTTTTGAAAGAATCAGATAGGTTTTTTGGTTCGATTTCTACCAATCTAGTGGGTTGGTATCTTCTTCAATGGTATCAAACATAAGATAATTATCCAATTCATTTGTATCCGTAGTTGTTGATTCTTGTCTAGGATTATAATTAGAAACTAATAAATCTTCACTTTCTAGTCGATTGCGCAAGTTCCAAAAAAATTTTCGGCCAGTTTTAATAGGATTTTCTGAAACACTATTTGAGAGTGATAAAGCTTGTCTATCCTCTTGAATGTATTGATTCATAGCTTCTTGAATGGCTTTCTTGGCGTCAACAGTGTTTGTTTGATCAAATATTTTTAGTTTAGTTCGAGGGTCAAGAATGGCAGAGATAACGGAGGGCTTATCCATTATGGTCCAGTATTCTTCTATTTTTTGGTAAATCAATTCGGCAACCTTATTTTGAGAAAACTCTTCTTTTTCAATACACATATTTAAATATTCCTGAATACTTAAAAAAACCAAACGTATATCGCCCATGGTTGGGTATGATGCAGCAGAAAGCAATTTTGTAGCGGCTTCAAGTGGTTCTAGTAAGGTAAGCACGTCCTAAAAATCAATAATTTATTATATATTAGTTTATTATTTAATTTTATTTAAATTATTAGAGGTTTTGTACACCAAATTAGACATAGCAGTAACAAAATTTTTTGATTATTTTTTTAAATTAGGTATGCAAAACTGATATAATAGTAATTTTACTTTTAAATTGCGTTGTTCATTATTATTTGGATATAGCAACCAGACTGATGAATGATCAGCAGCAAGAAGGTTAAGAGCAGTTTCTATTTTTTGCATTTTTTGCAACATATAGTATGTGCTGTTCCACCTGGTTTCAATGTCCAACTCAGGCTTAAGGTATGGAATTCCTTTAAGATCGCACAGACTACGTAAATCATCACTAAGACGAATAGACAATTTAATTTTAGCCATTAAGTTCCGAACTTTATTTACTGAAGAATCAACTATTTCCAATTCTTTTTTTGCAGCCAAGTTAAGAACGTGGGCAGCACATCTATAATGTGAAAAACCAATATTATCAAATTCGGTTTGCAATTCCTGTACAATTAATCTTCCACAAACAACTATGGCAGACTCATTATCCGTGGTAAGTGCCAACGCTTTATCTTAAATATTAAAATGGACAAGAAGATTATTAATAGTATTAGCTATATTTATTCCTGTATGTCTATCGCTAAATGGAATGATATCTAAGAGAAAATGACATAATTGCCAATTAGTATCAACGTAATGAATGGTAATACCGAGAAACGCTTCAAAATTTAAAGAGGTCCACATATCCGCCATCAAAGAAATCTTTTCAGGAATTTTAGAAATGTCATTAAATATTTTACTACGTTTATTTTCAAATTCCTCCATAATTTTTACTTTTACGATTTGTCTTGAAGGTATTGCATATTGAGGATCGAGAAAGTTAATAAACTCTTTAAAGAATTGATTATCAACAACAGTAAATGGCTGTTGATCGACAATGATCCAGGTAATTAATCTATCATTTCTTATCTTTTGTTCCTCATCATTATGCGGATCAGTTCTGGAAAAATGAAGAGTAGTTTGATGTATAGCTGGTGCAACAATTTGATGTCCTTTAAGGTGTCTTCGTAAAGTTGAAACCCCAGAACTAGTTGAAAAACATCCTTGCATTTTTTGCATACGGGTTCTCCGGGATGGTCAGGTGTGTCGAGATCAAAATGAGGCCAGACTGAACTTTTCTGAGCTCTTTTTTTATAAGATGGTGAATTAGTTGAGGTTTCCTGAGAAAGTTGGCTATTAATATCTAAGACATTATCTTCAAGCATTTCATTTTCGTTATATAGGTCACTGTGGGTTTCGAAAAAACTGTTATCTTCCATTTTGTTGTTTTTCTATTTATTTATTTTTTTTTTGATATTTTTTTTAGTCAGAAAATGAAGCCTTATATATTGAAGCAAGTTTATTGTTGCAAGTAGTTCTGATCTTATTACGATAAGTATTTTTACTTTTATTTATTTATTTTATTTTAGATATCAACTATGAATTACTCCTTAGCTGTTTCTTTTTTCATAATCTTAAAATTCTTGATTACAAAATAACGCCAATCCTTGTGTGATTCAAGTATATTATTTAAATTACTACTCATGAGACAAAGAAAATTTTATTTTATCTTTTTGTTAGAAATCAATCGTACTAATTTTGTTCAAAATTTCTTAAATATTTTTACGCATATATTTATTATAACAAGTTTTACTTACGTCATCCTACTTTTATACGATTTTATATATTTTTTTCATGCGATTAGTAAAAGACATTTTTAATAGGCGAATCACGTATACGCTTGAGTCTCGCTATTGGTATCTCTGAAATATGTAGTTTGTACGTATTGCCTTTTCCTTTTCATTATCTTTTTTTAGTACTCTAGAGATAAGCCAAAAGTGGTTTTTTGAAAGGATGTATACGAATTCGTGTGATGTGCATTCATGCGCATGATTCCCGAGCCAAATTCATTCATGCGCATGATTCCTGAGCCAAATTTATTCATTCTCGAGCCATAATTTTTCTACCAGCTGACCATATGATGGGAAATATGCATTTTCAGAACCATGGCATGAATGGATGTGCATTAATGTGTATCGGCCCATCTCTTAAGTTACTCACTATTTCATATGACAGAGCAAATCACTGAGACAGCAAAAATATTGAGAATAGAATGCTTATATGGGAGAAAATTTTTGATGGGAATTTTGTAATTATTAAAAATAATATTTATAATTAGTTCTATTCAATTATTTATAGACGGGTTTTATAAGCAATTTTATGATTAAAAAATGATCAATCAAATACAATTGTACAATTCAATTTTTAATAATCGGCTAATAAAAAATTTCATCTTTGGAAATTTCGTACATTTAAACATGGATCGTGTACTGGTTAAATAAGATGTGTACATATCTGGGAAGGTAGTTTTTTACACTTACAATTTCGCTTTAAATATGTAAGCATTTATTGTAAACAATTATAATTTATTAGGGCATTTTAAATTAACTTATTTCGAAATAAGTGAGAGTTTAAAAAATTAATTGATTTTGAAATAAAAGATCTCTCAATTCGAAATAAATGACACTTACTTTATTCAAAATCAAATGCCGACTGATTAATTTTGAAACCTTTCAAGTTGTAAACAAATATCCCTTGCTGAGACTATAAGTTTCGATTGCATTGTTTTAAGTTAGCATTGTATATGCACGTATTACATATTTCAGGTGACAGAATTAGATGAATTGCATCTTGCTTTTTACATTATACATTACATCAATGACAATATAAAGTTATTAAACTATATAAATTGATTAAAGACCAGTCCGGACCTGGTCCTAAATTTTGGACCGAAGACTACTTAAACCGTCCAAAAGACCGGTCCAGACCACGGTCTTTTGGGACCGTAACATCCCTAATTGTGGCCGTATTTGTAAGACTTTATGCAACTTTTAGAAAGCGAATATGATTATAATTATAATTGGTAGGTTATTTAGTACCGGGTATTCGTGGGTACGAGGATAGGGTACTGTTGCTTTTTAACCCTACCCTATCTATATAAGGGCTCAGTACTTGAGCCCTTACCCTTACCCTAGGACCCAAAAATTAATACTCTAACCCGGTCTGTGTGTTACTACCCTTAGGGTACCTGTGGGTAGCCTGAGCCCTTGCGGAAGCCTATTATTAAAAGCTAAATATATTATTGTAATATTTATATTTATATTTTTATTTAAACCTGTCTCTAAAAATACACTAATTCTAACCTGATCTAACCGAATTCTTATTATTACATACCATTTTATTCATATTATCTTCAAACTATTTCATTTGGCACTAAAACCTAATGATTATTTATTAATCGTTTGAATTAGATTCAGTAAATTGATTTATAAATCATATAAATATAATACTTACTTACCCTTTGGCTGTTTCATCTTTCCATTTGGCTTGAGAATCTAAAAATAATTTATAAGATAATTGAAGGTAAGATTTTCAAAATTGATTCAAAACGCATGAACGTAAATACTTTTTTACTAATTACTCACCTCTCAAACTATTTTATTCGCATTAATAATTCTATTTGGGAGGATAAAAGCTATAATTAAGAATATAATTATCTGGTTGGTTGTCTTGTCTAACCTGAATTAATAAGATAATTACTACCATTACTTTTTTTTTTTTTTTTAAAAAAAAAAACATAAAGTTAATAAAAATAATAAAATAATTACTACATACTTATCTAAATATTAAATGCTAGCTATATTTTCATATTTTTGGCAATGGCAGAAACTGGTCAGGCATCTTGTTTAACCCAAATCTATAAGAAGATAATTACTACTTTTTTTTAAAAAAAAAAAAAACATAAAATACTAAGAATACTTTCGAATATTCATATTCTTCACATAGAACATATTCGTATTAGATGTCAGAATTGCAAAAATCTGGACAGGAACCCGAATCTAATTTAAAAAAAATATATATAAATTTACCAATACATTCGAATATTCATATTCCCCACGTAGAACATATGTGTATTTGTTTTTTAGCAACAGAAAGAATTTGGTCGGGTGTCTTGTCTAACCAGAATCTAACTTCTACTTTTTTTTTTTTAAAAAAAAACTTTTCCAGATCTTTTCATTACCATATCAAAACACTGAAAAAATGCCATCGAATTGCCATCGAAACATTAGAAGAGTTACCTTACCATCAAGTCACCACAAGAATCGGGAATATCAAAGAAACTGGAATAGCTACAAGAATATAAATGTTTTTAATACAAAATATAAAAAGCGAAAAAGTAAAAAAAAAACTACTTATGCTTATGATCATTAATCTTTTGTAGGTTGTGTATAACAGAGCCGAGAAGTGATCTAGACCCAGGTGTATAAAATAAAGAAAGAATATTATTAAAGAATATTATTAAAAAAAGAATTTATTAAAGAAAGAATATTAAAGAATTAATAAAAATAATGAAAGACTATGTTTTACTGCTGTTGTTTCTAAAATTTACAATATGTATAAATTAGTTACCCGGGTAATTAATTCAAATCATTCCACAACACAAATGCGTAAAATCTGTGTTGTTGTTGCACTAAATGTGCAAATATGGGTACGTGGCATTACATTCAGAAAATGCCACAATTACATTTTTGATATTTTTAATTATAAAGCATCAAAAACGTAATTTAGGTCATCAAAGGGCATAAAAGTATGATGAGTCTGTCACTATGCTCCAGACAATTATAAATAGTAGTTACATTTTTTTAAAAAAAATTTACAATAACTAGAAGCAAAAGTACTTTAAACTATTAAATTCAATTGTATAACAGATAAAATTGACCAATCACAAGTAAGTTGTCCTATATTCAAAGTGGGCACTTTGAAACAAAAAAATACATAAATATAATCAACCAATTAAATTTTGTAAAATTAAAATTGATCTATACTAGAACCTGAACATCTCTCATATAGGTCATAACTGGATTTTGGCCAATTTTGACCTAATTTGCTAAAAATGACAAAACTATATTTATTTAAATAACTTCTGATCTAGTGATTAGAATTGAATAAACTTTTTTTTGTTAGATGCGCCTCACTGAGAGCTTCATTTTAAAAAAAGTTCATTCAAATTGGACTACTGAATGCCAAGTTAATTGCCAAAAACTGTTTTCTGCTTCTTAAATTTTGAGGTTTTTGCTAAAATACATAATGTATGATCTCTGTACTATATGTCCAGGGTCCTTCTATCTGATCTACAGAAAATTGACCAATCAAATGAATTTTTGTCTATAAAACTTCTGGTTAATCTAATTTTTTTAAAAATTAACTTAAACTAATTTCTGAAAATCATATCCAATCATATAATTAACTAATTAAAAGAACCTGATAAAGATTTCGTTAAGGATAAAGTATTTTTTTGTCATATTACACATATATAATTTCATGCAATTCACAAAACTTAGCTCTTATAAAAGCTCACACAAACTTGTAATTTTTAAAAATTTTTCGTTAATAGTTTAATATTGTCAAAAAAATGTTTTTTGTCATTTAAAAAAGCTTATACAGTGCAGGAACTCTTAAATCAACAAGTGAAATTGATAATTTTTTAAAACGTTATAAAAAAATAGCTAGTATAGCTAGAACAATTTTTTTTCTATAGAAATGTAGAGAAAGACTTTAAGAATAAAGCTATAGAATTTGTTTTTTAATTTATTAACTAGTTCTGAAAAGGTTTAAAGTTAACTATTTTTATTAATAAATGTAAAATTTGGCTGCTATAATTTTGGCCAGAATTACTATAATACCAGCCAGAATTAGCAGAATTATAAAAAAATTTTAAATAAATTTTTAAAAAAGTTAAATTTTTTTTTTTTTATACTAAATTTTTGTGTGTTTTTTTTTTATTCACAAAATTTTTTGCAATTTTATTGGCTCTAACCCAATCCAAAATTTGGCCGCATATATAGGACTAGTTGATTTAAGGGTTCCTGCACTGTATATTTAATACGTGGGGTGATTGAAAAGTTATGCACTTAGATCAATATCTCAATAAGTTTTAAAGATATTATTTTGAAATTAATATGCATACATATAGTGGTTGTGATAATTCTATAAAAAAAATTTTGGCCATTTTTATTAGATAGTTTTTAAAATATTAAATTTTGAATTATGAATATAAAAACTATTACAAATTTTTTATATATAAAAATTAGTTTAATAAAAATATTAAAAAAATAAAAATTTTAAACAAATTTCTTTGAAAATTTAAATAATAATAATCTCAATTATATAGTTTTTAAATACATAATTTATTTTTAATAGGCAATTCTCCAGTTAACTGGTTCAAAAATTTTTTTTTATATATAAATTTTACTATAAGTGCGAATGCAAAGTGTCTCTATCTAAAACTTTTTTTTATACTAAGTTAATCACCTTTCTGGCTTAAGAGACTTTTGTAAAGCTTATTAAAACACATCTAATAGTAGTTAGAGCATCAAAATTAATATCAAGATATCTTTAAAAAACCTTTCTTACTATATAAATTTTTTTATAAACAATACTATTATTTGCAAAGAAATTTACATAGTAAAATAAAGGTTTTTTTAAAGATATCTTAGTATCCACCAAGCCGATTTTAACGCTTTAACCACCATTAGATGCATTTTAATGAGCTTTACAAAAGTCTTTTAAGCCAGAAAGGTGATTAACTTAGTATAAAAAAGGTTTTAAATAAAGATGCTGTGCATTCGCACTTATAGTAAAATTTATATATAAAAAAAAAATTTTTGAACCAGTTGACTAGAGAATTGCCTATTAAGTTAAAATGTTAAAATTTTAGATTTAAAAATTTTTTTTTGCGAAGCTATATATATTTTAAATTTTAATATTTTACAAATTTTATAAAAATAATTTTTTTTTAATAATTATCTTTTACAACTATTATATTTTAAGGGTTTTAATTTATAGTACTATAGCACTGTAGTGCTAGAGCATTTTAACCAATTAAAATTTAAGATCAGGTGTAACATGTAAATCAGGTTTGTGTAACAAAAATAAAGAAATTTTTAAAAAATTAATAATATCTTTAAATTTGGTCTAAAAAACTATCTTTTGGGCTCTAATAAAAAAAATTTCTTGCAAAATTTTACTATAAACACTATCTAACCCTAACTTATTTATTATCTTTACCCTTACTCTAATATTAAAGAAGTTTTATTTTGTTTTGTTTAAAGGTTGTTTTGATTTACTTGTTATACCAATTTTGTTTATTACATATAGGGTAGCACTGTAGTGCTATAGCACTATAATAATATTCCCATATTTTAAAATAAAATTATTAAAATTTATTTAAAATTAAAATAATTAAAAATTTTTATATTAGTAAATTTTATCTATCAAATTTAGTAAATAAATTCCTATATATAGTAAGATATACATAGATTTTAACAAATATTAAAAATTTTTAAATAATTATAAAAAAAATTTTATTTATATAAATTTTAATTATACAAATTCAAATTATTATTTTAAATATATAAATTTTTTTATTATATAAAAATTTTTTAATAAATAAATTTAATTTAAATTTTTATTTTAATAATTTCCAATTGATCAAGTTAATACCGTACTGTAAATTTAAAATCTAATTTTTTTAATAACTATCTAATTAAAATTTAACAAAAGTTTTTTACAGAATTATCAGAATTACTATATTTATTTATATTAATTTTAAAATTGTATCTTTAAAAATGATTAAAATATCGATTTAAGTTCAAAACTTTTCAATCACTCCATGTAATAAGTTGTTTTCTATTAGCAAGTTGGTTTAATAAAAAGCTTATTTAGAAGTAAGGCAAAGATAACTTTGTGTATAGAGCTTCAAAAGAACTCTAAACATTTAGTACAGAGGTTATATATTACATATTTTAGCAAAAACCTTTGAAATTTAAAAGTAAAAAAACAGTTTTTGGCAATTATCTTGGTATCTAGTAGTCCAATTTGAATAAACTTTTTTTAAAATAAAACTTAGTAAGGGGTGTGCCATTTATTATGTAATATTTTTTACTTGGCAGCCACCTCCACCTATATATTGTGATTATTTCATCTAATTCTGATTGATTAATATAATATATAAATGTAATCACTACCTCTGACCATGTATCTATAGTAAAAATTACGTAATAAATAGCATGCCTCTAAAGCATATCTAACAAAAAAAGGTTTATTCAATTCTGATTACTGGATCAGAAGTTATTTAAGTAAATATAGTTTTGTTATTTTTAGCAAATTAGATAACATTGGCCAAAATCCAGTTATGACCTATATGAAAAATATCTGGAATACCCTGGGTCGGATAGTGCAGTGGTTAGTGCTCTGAGGTCATATTCGCAAGGTCTCCGGTTCGAGTCTAGTGGACGACAAAAACTGTGTTAGGACCACGAATATTAAAGATCTATGATGAGGCATCAATCATTTCCCGTTTCTGGACATGGTACTACAGCAACAATGAGTTGTGTGACATAACCACAAGGTTATGCAGCATACAGAAAAGGAAAAATCTGACAAAAAACGTCGTAAACATAAGGACCGTCCACTATAAAAGGAAAAGACAAATCAAGTGTGCTATGACACTTAACCAGGAAAAGTCCCATGAGAAAAACCTGACCTGATCCAAACTCGGAAGGGAGTACCTGGGGTAGACGAAAAATGGACCTACTAAGCATATCGGCGGAGTAAACTAACTTCTTAAAGTTGATCTAAGAAGCCTTCAGATGAGTATACCGAATGTCAGTCCGGCTGGACTTAGCCAGGGAAACCAGATGAAGGAGAAGTAGGTTAGGATAAACTTCGTAGGACAAAATTAAAATAGAAAATAGGATATGTAATGAAAATGTAGAGGGCCCATTGGGTCCCTATGACCAATGACCTTAATAAATGAGCGCCAAACACACCCCAACAGCCGTCGAGCTAAAGGGTTAAAAAAAAAAATCTGGAATCCTGCTTTAAAAATACATATGACAAGCAAACTTTATTAAAAAATAATTTAATTCATGATTCGCCTAAGAACCAGTGAAATAACATAGTAAATCGTGGGAAAATTTACTATTGTTTTTTGCCTTTTTCGGAATCTGGAGTTTCCCAAAGGACAAACTGATTTTCTACTAAGTAAACATCTCTTTTAAAATAAATAAAAATTGTAGAGGAGAAAATTCCGGTCATAATGGCAGTTAAATCATTAAAATCGGCCCAGTGGATCACGAGATATGAGTATTTTTGTCTTTGTGACTATATGATGTAAACAAAAAAGTAAACATATAATCGCGAAGACAAAAATGCTCATATCTCACGATCCACTGAGCCGATTTTAATGATTTAACTGCTATTATGACCGAAATTTTCTCCTCTACAACTTTTATTTAATGCAGAAGAGATGTTTACTTAGTAGAAAATCGGTTTGTCCTTTGGGAAACTCCAGATTCCAAAAAAGGCAAAAAATACACAGTAAACATATCCCCACTATTTACTATGTTTTTTCACTGGTTCTTAGGCGGATCACGAATTAATAGATAATAATTTCAATTACTTATTTGCAATTAATTATATTGTAAAAAAACAATAATGTTTAGAAATTTTTGGAAGTTAGCTAGGGACTTTTTGTAAAAAAAGCATTTATTAGATCTATTTATAGATTATATAGTTATTAAAACTTATTAAAACATAGGTAACAGTCAAATTAGATAGTAAAAAGCATTTTATTATATAATTACTATCAGTTATTATATTGGTAAAAATTAGTTAAAGAGCAAGATCTCACTTTTAACATTTAAAAAAAAAAAAAAAATTAGGTAAAAGTAAAAAAAGTTAATAATTTGATTGGTTGATATACGATTTAGATTGTTGTACTAATGATCTACATCTTGCAGCTATGCAGCTCACAAAAATACCCTACCCTTAAATGTTAGGCACCTACGTAATCAAATGGGGTCTTTGCCTTGAAAATAGGGTTCCGGGGTCCCCCCAACCAAAAATGAGATTTTTGTTAAATATTAATCTACAATACATTAAGCTTATTTTGTACAAATTTTATAACCTGTTATCTTATTATAAAGATGCGTTATCGAAGTCCGGATCTTTTGACTAAATTTGGTGAGAAAATCATCTGATGATCTAAAAATAGATTGTAAACTAATCGACATGTCGGATAAATATTTAACCGCTACATATACGTATGTCATTTTTGTACTACCAAAAATTTGCCTTGAAAATGACCCTACGACGATACGTTACACAGATTTAATGATTGTCCAATGAGAAGAAATTCTGATATCATGTGTTGTACTTTTATGATCCCGCAATATTAACTGAAGACTCTTATATCCGATTGACCAGAGATTTACCCAAGGCATTTTTTTTGTATTTTTTTTTCATTTTGCTTTACTAATTTCTAAGTTTTTATCCATAGTTGTTTTTCAAAACATAGAAGTGCCGCTTTCTGGAATATACTTCGTATATAACCAGTACAAAAAAGAAATTTTTACTCTTAAAAATCTCTGGGTACAAATCGTAGGAGTATATGAATCAGCAGCTTACAGTATATAGTTTAGTGTTTTATATTGTATGTACAGTATGAAATAATGTGTTTACATTAATTTATAAGTAGGTTCCGAAGATATTCTCAAACAATTCTACCAATCATTAACATAATCCTTATACAGTCGATCTTGGTATGCATGGAGAACAGGTTTTGTATTAGTTTTTGAGAGGTTATTGGATTTAAAAACATAATAACTATCAGATTTATTTAACAGGAACGGACTTGGTAGATTAATTTTTTATCAGATTTGAAAGGTTATCGGTTTTGACTGGATCGGTTTTGAGGATCGACTATAGTAATTTTATTTAGTAAAATGCTAATATAAAATTTAGTCATTGGAATAACTCTGTGGAAAAAATTGCAATTTAAAACAAACACAAAATACGATCAGGTTTTTTAGCTAGTTAAATTGTTTTGAGATCTTATTTTGTAATCTATTAATAAGTGTAGTTTAAGAACAGACTAAATTAGTTTTATTGTATGTCTAATTTAACTACAGCACTAAGCATAGAATAATATATAGAAGAACTTACATATTGTTCAAACAAGGCATAATTTCATCAGCGATCTCTATATTTGTAACCTGATTCTTGACAAAATCCTGCTATTTCATAGCTAATATACATCTGAGTTGCAGGTAACCTTTTAACCAGCATAAACTTGTAATTTTATACGTACATACGTATGTTAGAAATATGCATTATGTAAGTTTTGAATAGTATAATTTAATACTACATTCGTCATATGATTTCACGGACATGCATGTCCGCGAAGTCATGTAATATGACGAATGGTAGATACCAAAGAGTTATCAATGTAATTATTATAGGAATCGGTATAGCATTATGTAGCAACATGGATGCTGCATATTAGTATATCTATAAAGACTAATTATCCAAAATCATGAGGTTCTTGTATTGCTGCAGAGCCTAATAATCAAATATGAGGGTTTTTCACTGCCTACGGAAGCTGTAAAGCTTACTAAACGGTGTTAATACATCTTGTTCAATCAGTGGTAGCATTTACACATCCCAAATAAGAACTTGTAGAATACAGGATTGTACAATGCATGCATGCTACATTATGTTGCATTATGTAATGCGAAGCCAAAAAAATCGCATTCACCTATTTCTAACATACGTATTAATTCTCGCACGATAAACTTATATCATGCCAATATCGTTTATAATCTTAACATGTATTTTAAAAAGATTTATAGTATTCGATTCAACTTTCTTGTATTTATAAAGATTTATTGGACATACCTATTATTTTTTAAAAAAATGTCACTACTACCAACTATTAATGATTTCAAGCCCGTCTATAACTTAGTTGAATTAGAATTAGAAGACTATGAAGAAAATGAACTAGTTTTAGACACAATTCATGAGTTAAAATTATTTTTTCAAAATCCTAATAATTGTACTTGCCGTCGAACACCAAAACAAAAAGACCTTAGAACCTGTTTTGAAAAAGTAGGGTTTAAGCGTTTTTTTGAAAGACATTTTGAGTTAAAAGCTCTAGAAGAACATGAGCTTGAGCTTTTTATAAAATCGCAATTAATATCATTCGAAATTAGTGATGAAAAATTAAAGAATAAAACACATAAGCATACATATAGATATAATTATAATAGTTCTTTACTTCTTTGTAAGTCTACGTATTTAAAGTTATGTGGAATTAATGATTATTTACTTAGTACACTACAAAATCATTTACAATTAAACGGGTTAACTGAACGTGTTCATGGAAATACTGGGCGTGCATCTAAAACAGATTCAAGAGTTTTTTTAGACCTTGCTATAACATTTCCAATTAAACAATTTTTAGTGCAATATGGAACAATTCACGGATTTCCTTCTCCATTACGGCATCAAGATGATTCTGGCGTCTTTATTTACCTTCCAACTGGTCAAACCTACGTTTCGGTTTACAATGAATATAAAAAAAGCTTTTATCTTACTCATAATGAATCTGAAAAAATAATCTCCTATTTTACGTTTAGAAAATTATGGTATGAGATAGCTCCTAATATTCGATTTCAGCCACGTGCAAGTGATCTTTGTGAAGTTTGTACTTCTTTTAAGGCTAAATTATTAGTCGCCAAACAGGATATTGATGAATATAATAAAGTTCAAACCGAATATAATGAACATACAGAGGCGGCAGAACGTGAAAGACAACATTACAATAACAATATTGAAGAGAGTAAAAATAACCCAGATATTACACATATTTGTTACGATTGGGCGCAAAATGTTTATATACCATATTCTCCGCAACAAGTTGGTCCAATTTATTTTAAATCTTCTTTTTCTGTAAACATTTTTGGCATCTGTAAAACAGGAGAACAAAATTATCAATTAAACTTTTTAATTGGTGAAAATGAACTTCCCGAAGGGGTCTCGAAAGGAGCTAACACTACGTTAAATATGGTGTATTATTTTCTTAGAACTAAAAAAACAAAAAAATTAAGAGTAACTTGTGACAACTGTAGCGGTCAAAATAAAAACAATTTATCACTTTGGTTTTGGTCTTGGTTATGTTCATTAGATTGGTACGAAGAAATTATCGTTAATTTTATGCTCCCCGGGCACACAAAGTTTATTTGTGATTCGTTTTTTGGACATATTAAAAAAGTTTATAGAGATAATCGTGTTAATACTATTGATGATATAGAAAATATAGTTAATAATTCATCAAAAGGAAATAACGCGATTCAATATAAAAATGGTACGGGATGGGTTTGGCATGACTTTAGTTCTCTTTTTAAAAATAATTTTAAATCTTTACCAAACATAAAACAATATTATCATTTTCGATTTAATAGCTTAGAACTCGGTAAAGTTTTTGCCTCAAAAAAATCAGGTGGAGAAGAAATTTCTTTTCAATTATTGCATAATAATAACTTTGATAAAAATGGTCAGTTAAATACTATTTCTTCTGTACCATTATCAAATGACCGAAAAAAATATTTATATACGAAAATTCGTCAACACGTTGATGACCCTTATAAAGACATTCTTTGCCCACAACCTTAAAATAAAATAAAAAAATTTTATAAATACAGGATTCTCATCAAAGAAGCGACGAGTCAACATTATTGTGAAATCAGTGATTCTGATCACATGAATAAGGCACGTGAACACATATGCAAGAAAATATATGTATGCGTAATAGTTAAAGAACAATCGATATATATAATTCAGTTTTTGCATAATAAATATCATAAATAAATAAATAAATAAATAAATAAATAAATAAAAGAAAATTGTATTGCAAATAAATAATGTAAATGTCATAATTAAGAGATTTATAAGCATTCGATTTGAATTAGCAAAACTCTATCTTTTGGTTTTGCTATCATCTGCCTTGCATTACTAGTGTCACGGGTTAATCAGTGACTTTCGTCAAAGAAAAACCTAACCCGGATGGTAGGCACTATTAATTAGGCACCAAGCGAACAAACTCAACAAGGCAAGTATTTTCCTTATTACTCAAATGAAGTTTATTTAATTTATTAATTACAAGAGCGAAACTTTCTAACTAACTCTAACTATATTATTACAATCTCTTCGGCTATATACACACTTCGGGTCATATTATTTACACCATAATTTGCTCATATACGATCATACGATCGTTTGACTCTTATATTACTCATAAATTACTTCATATTTCATGCATACTATTTTGGTTGCATAATTGATCATTTACCTGATCTCATAATCCCCGATCGATCATGTGCATCACGTGCACAAGTCGTTGATCGATCGATTGCTTATTCCCTTATACTCATACCAGTTTATCGCATACTGTATTTCACCATGACACTAGGCTTTCCATTTCTACCAAAATAGGACAGATCAACTAATGTTTTAAAAAAATGTTGTATTAAGGTTGAGAAGTCATGCATGAAGGAATAGAAATAATTGTGGCTTGAAGGTTATAACGTATATTATAGACAATAATATTTCTATTAATGTATAAGGTGCAACGTGGCTCTGAGGCTAAGTAGCGCTAAGACTACTTGATCAATATTCAGCCATCTAGTATTTATATCAAAAGAAAAAAAGAGAAGGACGGAATAGAGTTATTAGCTAAGATCTTTAAGTTTATTTGGTTTGTATTTTATATAATTTTCAGATCTGTAAAAAAATTAATTTAAAACACGACTGTATAAACTATATATTGTAGTAACTATTGATTCTTTTAAAAATTTATTATTTTTTTTTAGGTCAAAGTTTTGGGTGCAACAATGCTAGAAAATTCATACGCCATTATGTAATTACCATAAATTTTTATATTCTATTCAGCTAGGTTGCTGAAAACATAAAGTCTAACTCACTTATTGTAATTTTATATTCAATAGAATCAATTCATCACAATACTTTACACATGTTAAGGACTTTTCTGCACAGTATTATTTCTACTCGATTAATATAAAATTAGAATCTAAAAAATCAAGTATAGGTGCGTAAATATGAGTTATGTGCAGTGTTTAAAATTGATTTTGTTTCATTATATAGGAAAGGTTGATAATTTTTGTTAAACATAAAAATTCAAAAAAAGATTTATGAAATGATAATGCATAATAAAATCCGCATATTCAAAAATTTTACTTGCGGAAGTAATTTTCAATATGCGTACGTACCACAGTCCGCAAGAATCTAAATTGTCTATTAATTTATATTTTCGATCGGTTATACGTATAGATTTTGAATACTGGTTATGCGTATCAAAGATAGATAGATACATACGTATATATGTTATAAATAAAAGTATAGGTATTTCATGAGCTAAATTACTCTTGTAAAATATTTATCAGCTTTGGTCTAGATATTTTTAACTTGATTAGGATTACGATTTTAATTGGTTAATGTATACCCGGGTTAAATGCCCCCTGAAATCTGCAAAGATCGGCGACCAGCATATCTAAAATTAGCGACAAATCAAATTCGGGTTGTTTTGGTTACACAATCTTAAATCGTTGTTTACTCAAAAAAAATTTCTAGTGCCGTAGGGTCATTTTCAAGGCAAAAACCCCAAATACTTCATGGGTGATACTCAGGAACAAGATCTACCTGTTTCAAGTTCCCTTGAACCTTGGGTCTCGAACGAAATAGACAGAAGAATTGGCGCATTTTTTGCTCGTGAAGCAGGTTTCACCAGCGTTACCCCTTCTGCATATGAAGAGTTAGGGAATTTACTTAGTTTATGTAATTATTATACTGCTGTCTTACGAAATGAACTTGTTTAGATCTCAAGAAAATAACAAGCGAATTGTTTCTTTGAATTTACTGCAGACCTTGGCAATATAATCAAAACTACACGGGCTTATGCCGAGCTTGCGTGTAGAGCGCAGCCAAATATTAATGACGTGGAAAAAAGTCTTAAGGATTGGAATATCAGGACGGGTGCGCTTGAAGATCATATGGAAAAATTTCGAGGTAACACGATGTAATGTGTTTTATTTAAATTAATACATGACTGACAATTTCAATTCTTGCAAAGAATGCTGTGCGATTGATCTTACTCGCTAAATATTTTTAATTACAATGCTGGAAATTTGGCAGCGAAGGAAAGTTATCACGCTTTTGCTTCAAAATTCTTATCATCATTACAGCCAACGTCAGCAGTTATAGAATCATCGACTGTGTTCGTACCTGAAGACATTATATTAGAAGGTGAAGAGGAGAGCTTTGATGGATCACACAATAACAAACGACAAAGAAATTCATTTATGCCATCGACTCATACATTTCGGCCGAATTACGTACCATTGCATATGCCTCCTTTCCCAAGCAAACATTCGTATAAAAAAACGCCAGTAAAGCATCAATTAATATATGCGTAGTGTGTTTTAACGATTTGTATTTTATTTATAATTATGTTTTTTTTTATGTTAAAAGGTTTATCCGAAGCGGCATGAGAATGACCCTGTAAAATTTCGAGAATCGAGTTTAACTCAGGTGAAATTGGTAGAGAAAAGCCTGCGACGACTGGCAGAACATCATGAGGATCCAACAGATCAAACCATTATTCAATTGAGTATTCCGGATTCACCATCTTCATCTTCGACCGTTGTATCTGCTAACTCTTCACCTTCAGATTACGACAAATCATCGATATCCACGTCGATTTCAACTTTTGATTCGGCGATTTTGCATGCAAGCACTAACAAAAGTAATCCCATAACATTGAACAAATCCATTAACCATAGTCTTAAGAAACGAAGGAATGTTCAAGCATCTTGGGAAGAGTTGAATGATTAAAAGCTTTGTTCTTATTTGTAGAGAAGATTATATCTTTTTCTTTGAATGCTTATTTGTAAATTCTATATAAAGTAGTCTTTTTATGGTTATCTGAACATGTTGTATCCATCTCGTCTAGCTGACAAATTTACCTGTATCTTTAAAAAACGTTGCTAATTTTTTAATAAACTTTAAAATATTAATTTTAGCAGTATTTTTATTTAAAATTATTTTTTTTATACAGTCAACCTCCTATGTAATCACGTTTTTTTACTTGTAAAAAATTTTTTAAAAATGTGCTTATAAAGAGGTTGTGCTTTTATAGATGTATTTTTTTATATATTTAATAGTAAATTATTTTAATAACCAACAATGTGATATATAGAGAAGATTTTATATGATGTGATTATAGAGATTATTGTATGGAGGTAGTGTTTCCAGGATAATCAACTAATCGATTTGAAAAAAATTTAACCAACTAATCGATTAAAATGCAAACCTCTCTTTTCATAGTCATTACATGTATTAAATCAATGAAGTTGAAAGTTGACAGAATCAAGATTTAATAATATTATTTATAATGCTATACTTGGTATTATAGCAGATAGTATTTCTGCATTATGGTATTACAGCATTACGGCTTTATGGCTCACAGCAATTACAGCAAAAAATATGGCAATGCTGTAACTACTGTATAAAATTAATTCTACCACTAGCTATATTTTAACTTTAAATTGGGTTTAATTCTGATCTATAATAATCTTAAGATGGGTTTAATTTTGGTCTATAATTTATATATTATACAAAAATCAATTAGTGCCTGCGTATATACATGTAGTGTAAATAGGTTTTCTTATATAATATGGGCCGGTGCAAAAATGTAGATACATACCTAATGATAGAAAGTTTGACGATCACGCTATATGGAGATAACAATTGCAAAAAAGGTAAGCATGATCGATAAACTTTAAGGTTGATTTTTTTTTTTTATCAAAATGGATGATATGAAACAAGACAAATGCGCACTAAGTCTTAATGCATTAGTCTTTAGTTATTAGTTGTGGAAGCCAACGGCTGGGTAAGTGTTAGCGTTCAATGTTACAGTCTTAATAAATATAGGATAACTTTTAGCACTCACCGATACTTTTTAGATTGTCGACAAGGCCAGAAGCAACGAGAAGACATGCAACTACACAAGCTTGTTGCCACAGTGTTGGGGCCTCAGTTGCATGAGTAATTGCTAAATGGAACAATAGTGAAAATAAAAAATTAACAGAATGTAAACTATCAGGTTAGCCCAAAAAAAAGCCAATTCTAATGTTGCAGAAGTTATACATGATATAGTTATATCTGCAAACGCCTTTGGCACTCCTTTTTCTACATCTGTTTTGCGAAAGAAGCTTGAAGAAGAAGGTTATTGCTAGGTAATAAATATGAGCACAATTTGTTTTACACCCCATACCGCTGTGAGCTTTAACTGATCGAAGGAATTTGAGTTGTTATGAAGCACAAGTCGCTAAAGCCGCCTGCATCCAATTCTTATTTATATTAGAAACAAATTGTTAGAAGTGTTTACAGAAAAGATCAGTTCTAAAACTATCACAGATCTTTGGCGAAAAACACTTACCAGAACGAAGGAATACAGGAATCATGATGATTACATTGCTTTGGTTAAAAATGATGTTGAAGATCTTTAAATTAAGAAAATTATTTCTAATAAAAATTTTTTTAAAATTTAATAAAATTAATAAAAATTGTATTTTTTTTTTTTTTTTAACAACTTTGACAGTCTCACTGGTACTTTATTAATTAGTTTTCATATAATAACCTAAGTTATACATGTAATAAAACCTATAGATTGTAAGTCCAACATCATCCGGCTGCGAAAACCGTGCCCAGATGCGACCTGTTGCACTAACTCCCATAGATATAAATATCTATTGAGTTAGGGACTTTGTCAGCCCTGTCAAAGACTAACTCTTTTAGATTCTTCCTACCTACGCAACCAGATAGGATAATCTTATCCTAAAAGAAAATAAAAAAAGTAAACGAAAAACAAGGGGAAATAAAAGGGGGAAAAACATTTCAAACATAAACGACTAACCAAAATATATAAAAAGAAAAATAAAGGAAGACACAGATAGAAAAAACAAAAGAGAAAACAATGACAGAACTGAAAAGTGTACTATTAAACCTGTACTAGATTGTAAAAATTATATAATACACTAAACAAATAAGTCTCTACTCTATATTCATCTAAGCATTATATATAAAATAGGTAAAATCATAAAAAACTCGTAAAAAAACCCCGTAGAGAAACTTGCGCCTAATAGAACCTTCTGGAAAGAAATTTCATGTCAGATTTTCCTTCAAAAGACTTCACATGTCATTCATTGTTTATTTCTTTAGACCGGAAACTCACTTGTGACTTGAATCAAATTAGACAGGCGCCTTCCCAATTTGGACGAAGTAAACCTTGTCGATCTTTTGGAAGGGTAAGCTGGATTTTCCACTTTTTGGTGAAATTTTGAAAAGCCCAAGAAGAAATAGAAAGAGTACCAAACTTGTAAAGAGTGTAAGAGTTATGCTTTGAAAAATAATATATCTGACCAAAAGACTACTTCTGCCTAAGCCTCTATAGCTTTTGACAAAAAACTTCAGGGTTGTTGCCCTACTACGTGTTCTATAGTAACGAAGACTTCCACCTGGAGAGCCAAACCCAAAAGGAGAGATCTTTTTCAGCTCTATTTCAGTTGTCTCATATCCGATCTGAAACTCTTTATTCAAGATGCTTCTAGATAAAGCTTTTGTTATGTATAAATATACTAACTTCAAAGTTTGCATAGGTCAAATTTTTGTGAAAAGATTTGGTACCAATAAAAATTGTATTAAAATGATTCTAAATAGTAAAACAATAAATAAAAAAAATTAAATACTCATGTTAATTTTTTAAAAAAATTTTTTTACTATTGCTATTTTCGTGTATCTACATTTTTGTACCGGCCTATATATATTTATGATATATACTAGATTATATATCAAATGGCTTAATAAATTTTTTATTTTTTATTTTTTTTTTTATTTTTTTATTTTAAAGAAAATAAATTTGGTTTTTTTTTTTTTAGAAAATATAAGTCCATTTGTTTTT
>QKWP01000741.1:31440-51430 GCA_003550325.1 Gigaspora rosea | reverse complement strand
ATATAAGTCTATTTTTTTTTTTTTATATAGAGAATATTGTATTTCAAAAAAAGTTAAAATTGGATAAAAGTTTTATCTAATATTTAAAATCTAACTTATATATACCAATATAAAAGTGCTAACCAAAAAAAAATTTACTATGATGCTCAAATATAAGTTCACATAGATTATTTGAGGTCCTGTTGAAACTAATCTTAGCTAACAAGTTTATAGCAATTTTATATGTTTTTTTGTATAATTTTATATATAACAAAAAACTGGTCCAAAAAAGTATGACAAATCATGTTACTAATATCGATTAACTAGTTAAAAATCGATATATATCTATAATTGATATATATCATTTTCGATATAAATCGTTATATATATATAATTGATTATAATTATAATTATTTGGATTGATATATAACAATTAATTATGAATTATTAATTCTTTATTAACTACTATTTAACTTTATGAGTGAATTTATTTGTAACTGATAGTGACACCCTGATTATGTGCAACCAATCATATTTGATCTCAGAAATCAACTTAGACCGGATCCTGCAAAACCAATAAAAAAAAATAAATGTACAATTTTTATCAAATAACTTTAACTTTATTAATATCGATATCAATATATTTAATTTATTATCATATGATCAATTATATCATAAACTTCATATCTTATGCACAGTACTACCACAAAAAAAAAATAAAAAAATAAAAAACTAAAAATTCTTATATGCACAATTTATAATATATAGGGCCTTTGCAATAGAAAGGGCCGATACTGCCCAAAAATGAAAATCAGGTTTTTGTTATATTCAGATAAATTTTGACACGCGCTACATTTTTCAATTATAAGCGGAAATTGATTTGCATAATAAAAATTGCGATATTTAAAAAAAAATTTCTTGGGAGTTTCATACATCACGGGATTACCCAATATAATGGACTAATCAAATTACGAATATTTTGATTAACTCGGATCAGTCTGAACAAAACAAACGTGATTTTTTCAAAATCATATATAAACCAGTATCGGCCCTTTCTACTGCAAAGGCCCCATATATCCAAATTTGACAATCAGCTTGCATGTTAGAACTATTACAAACTTCTACTTTGGCTCATTCTACTTATACTCAAGAAGAAAAAAACTGATGACCCAAAGAACAATACCATTAAAAGCCATGAAACCCACTAACAAAAATTTAAATAACAACGATACTAAGATGGCAAAAATCTTATCTTAAATAAAATCTTCCAACACGATGTCACCAAACAACAGAATTACTTCAGAAAGTTCCAAAAGCTAAATCCACAAAAAAAAACATTAAAAAAAATAAAAAAAAAAAAGCCACTATATCTATCTTGCAAAATCCTATTTTATGAAGCAAAATCAAAAGACATATAGAAATTGCTCCAAGATCAGAAAAACGTTAGTTGAAAAAAAAAAGACAAAGAAATGTTTAGTTGAAGAAGAAAAAAAAGAAATCCCAAGTAAATATTGACAATATTTACTTATTAAGAAAAACATCAACAAGAATAAAAACCTAAAATCACCAAAGACGAAATCTTTACAAACAAAGAAAACCTGAAGCAACACTAAAATGACAAAGCATGAACAACAATGCTAAAAGCCCAAATCTCTAACTCTATAAACAACAAACCCACTATAGTAGCTATACTAAATTTACCATTTAGTTTTCTAGTAAAACAAACTTACAAAAAAGAAACAGTTAGTCAAAAAAAAGAAATTTACCAAAGATGAAATCTTCACAATCTATATTACCAAAATGGAAAAAACCTAAAATTGCTAACAAAAATACTAAAACAATAAGGTTTGAAATCTCCACAAACAACAGTGCCAAAATGACGAAAGCCCAAATTTCTATACTTTATAAATGATGACACCCACTATAGTGACTCTACTAACTCTACCACTTGGTTTTCTAGCAAAACAAACCTACAAAAAAAGAAAGTATTAGTTTAAAGAAAGAATAAACAAAAAGGCAATAATAAAAAAATCTACATATCTCAGGAGGCATTAGCAAAAAAAATAGACCGATATATATCGATTACTAACCAGATAATTATATATCGATACTAATCACCCTTGATGATTACTAACGATCATGATAATGATCGATATATAGCGAATTCATTAATCAGCGATAATGCTAGTTATCGATACTAATCACCCCTGCTGATTACTAACGATCATGATAATAATCGATATATAGCGAATTCGTTAATCAGTGATAATGCTAGTTATCACTATATAACCAATTCGATTACTAGCGATATATGATAACATTCGATTCTAATCATACCTTTTGATTACGATACTACAGCGAATTTTATTGCTAGTTATCACGATAGTATTAGATAAATAGCGAATTTACTACTAGTGATATTGATATTATTAGATATACAGCGATTCAATTTCATATTTGTATATTTTATAAAGCGCAGTCAATCCAATTTTATTAAGAAAATTGCAAATACAAATGAAAAAAAAATACTATAAAAAAAATAAACAAAAGGCTAAACTATTATTGATTAACTCCAAATAATTCATCTAGCGCTTCTATAAACATCATTGATGAACTTCTTCGGTATACAGGTACAGGCTCAGACTCAGGCTCAGGTTCAGGTAAGGATAGTCTCGTCGTTTCAGCCGCAGGATGTCCTGCAAGTTCACTGTCCATGATTTCTTCTGCCAAATTATGATTAGGACCACCATTGTCGAAATCATTCTAATAAAATACAAAGAATGTTAATAATAAATATAATTATCGGCATAAAACGATATATAACAAACACTTACTAGGTATTGACTCATTCGACGCTTTATTAATTTATCCTTGTACAGAACAGTCTTAGACCGGGGTTTAATAAAATATCGCACATAGCCAATGTAAAAGCACAGTGATGGTTGGTTAAAGTTGGAACAGCAACTATGTTGAAGGCAGTTCTTGCGATGATAGAGACCCAAAAAACCCCTTCACTATTCTGCTCAAAAAGAGCACAATAGCAATTGTTAACTTGCGAACTTTCCTTCCACTGAATTATTTCGGCAGCACTAGCAGTGCTTTTGAGGAGAGGCAATCTTTCGCGACCGAATACCTTTCAAATTGAGGAACGTACGTTTTGCAACGCCGCACCACGATGGTTCTTAACTTTTTGTAAAAGCTAATAAAATAAACAAATAAATAAATTTGTTATTAGTGAAGAAATAAGCAAAAAAAAAGAAAAACAATTAAACCAGTAAAAAAATAGCAAAAGAAAAAAAAACCATAACAATTAAACGATTGAAATTAAAATAAAATAAATATATTGAATAAAACGATATAAAACAATTATATACTTGGCTACACCTAATGTTGTTAGTCGAAATACTTAATTTAGTCAACTATTTAGGCAATTAGTGTCTAAATATATTTCGACATGGCATTATTTTTTTTTTGAAATGTCAAAAGTCTAAATTTGAATAAATGTCTAAATAGTTGACTAAATAAATACTATGTGACTAAATGTCTAAATAGTTGACTAAATACTATATGACTAAATGTAAGATTCTATTTAATTATAGCACTTTGCAAAAAGTGTGACCCAGTGATTTACATGGTAATGATGGCGGAAAATTTTAATTCCCTATTGATCATCATTTTCATCAAAACATCTATGTTTTATCCGAAATCATTAAAATTCTTCAAGAATTGAAAATCGGCTGATTTCTCGTAACAACACGATCTGCAGAGATCACACATTTTTGCAAAGCGCAATAAGCTCTGGTATAGCTTTGAAACAACCAAAAAACTTTGTATATTGCTTCATATTATTTGTAAAACCTAATAACTTACAGTATTAAATAATAAAAAGTAGAATCTAATCAGGCACTCAATACAAGAAATAACTATAAAGATTTAGAATTTGATCATCGATTCTAAAATGATTTTGAGATTTTGATCATCGATTTTGATTTTTAGAATCGATTTGCATCCCTACTTTGTGATATTTACATACAGTTCCGTGGCTGCAATGCCAGTGCAGGAACCTGAAACAGATACTGCAAGATGATGCCCTGATTCTCTTTAGCTATATAGGCGTATGTTAGACATCTTTTTTATGCTTGTATTTTTATGTAGTTTAAGACCTTGGGGTTTAGAAAATTTTAGAACTGAGAGGTCAGTAGTTTATACGTGAGCTGATTGGTATGGATTCAAATAATTAGTCCTAGACTTTAGTCCTAGACTAGAGGTATTGATGTTAAAGTATGAACGCTAGTGCTTGTTTGGATAGCAAACCTATTACTATATGTTTTTTCATATTATTTCTTAATTTAGACATTTCGACATTATTTAGACATTTCGGTATAATTTAGAATTTCGATAATATTTAGATATTTCGGCAGCCTAAATATCAAATATTGAAATATTTCTACAAGCATAAAACAATTTCGACTAACAACATTAGCTACACTACTCTCCGTGAAAATGATTGGTAAATTTATTTTCACTTAGAGTCGACATGTATTCGGTGAAGTTTTCGATAAGGTAGCCCTTAAGGGCTTCCTTTAATGTATTTTGTGTGGGATAGACGTGGAGCGGAAAAAGATGTTTCACAATGCCTATATATACGTCCTGCAAAGATTTTATAATGGGTTTAAAAACAAGTTTTATATTCCATACACTATATTATACACACAAAGACTTATGTCCAACACCATTGCAGAAAGGTTCTTTTCTTGGTCACTTCTTTGGCGTCTCATTTTAACCTTTAGCTCTCAGAGCTCATTGTTTGTTATCTGGTTCAAAAGGTACAGCTGCATGTTTAGTTGAAAAAGCTTGGCGTCGACTTGTTTGCAATACTCAACGTAACTGCTGAATTCTTATCATTGTGAAAAAAAAAATTTAAAAAAAAAACCTTCCCAACTAAGGGCCAATTTAGAGATCTGAGATCAAAAAAAACAAACTTATATACCATTACGATTGCGTGTTTGATTGGGTATGGGTGATCATCGATCGCGTAATTGATACTAATTGAGTATAGGTGATCATCAATCACGAGATCATGACCTATAACGTGACCTGGATCAAGAACTGGATCGAGAACTTTCACTTTCTGTATAATGCGGCAGTGGTAATAAGGACCTATTTCGATCGCTAATACACGATGCTCAACGTTCAGTAGTACGTTGATGGGATAGGTTTTGGTTGGATCGATGTTCGGTAGTATGTGATGTTGATTGACGAGGTGAGTTTTGACATGGTGGGTTTGGTGTGGATTGATGAGATGGGTTTGGTGTGGATTGATGAGGTGGTGTGGATTGACGAGGTGGTGTAGTTTGACGAGATGGGTTTGTGGTGGATTGACGAGATGGATTTTGTTTCAATTGATTTTGTTTGCCTTTATCTTTATTACCTTTACTACTCATATTTTCAAATATATTCTGTATACTTGCAATGCTTTTAACTAATGAGTTAGAATCATAATCATCAACGATATTAAATGATTGTCGAGGTGTATTCGATATATATTGATTGTTATCGATGAGGACAGCCGGATATGGAGGAGGTAAGTGATTGTTCGAAATATTGTCAGGCAATAAGTTGGTGTTTGAAGTGGTGTTATCAGAAAGTGGGTGTTATTAATGTTGGGAGTGTTATCATGAGTATTGTTGTTTGTAGTGTTGTTATGAGGAGCAGAAGTGTTGTCAATGAGAGCAGGAGTGTTGTTAATAAAAATGTTACTATTAGAAGCCATTTTGAAATTCTAAAAAATGTCTTTACCTCTACAATTGCCAAATCGCTTATATATATATAACCAAGAAAAGTATGACGATATTAATCGATATATAGTATATATTAAAAAAAAAATAAAAGTGCAATTATTTTATTAGATGTTTGGTCACTTACATATGACGACAAATGTTTTTTCTTGATCAACTTATGTATAACAACAAATTTTTTTTCTTGATCAACTTATGTATAACGACAATTTTTTTTCTTTGATTAACTTACGTATGACAAATTTTTTCTGATCAAATTTTGTATAACGACAATTTTTTTTTTCTTTGATCAACTTATGTATAACGACAAATTTTTTATTTCTTGACGACTTAAGGTAAAAAGGAATAATTTGACGAATTTGAATATCGCGTGATCTAATGATTGGGATTGAATAATTTTTATGCCATTCGATTCGTTCGATGAAACGAATTGAATGGTACAAGAATAGGGTGATAAATCAACTAAGTAATCAAAACTATATTAGTTATATTGATCATTTTACTATAATCAAATTTTTATCAGTAAAATTAAAAAATGATCGATCAAATTATTTTAAGTCTTTTAATTATAAAGAAAAGCGTAAAATTCTAAAGTTTTCACACAAATATTGTACTTATTTATCTAATTTCTTTCAATTGAAAATACTGCGGCAGAACTATTTCAAAGTACTATGTTGGTTTTTTTGCAAAGTTCTAATTAAATTTTGACTTGCATATTTAAGATAAAGTTTTTTTGCTCGAATCGGTGAAATTTAGAACATTCTGCAAGACGAATGCCTAAAACTTACATTTTAATAGAGAATATTAGAAACATAGCCTTATTTTTAGATACTTTATAAACAACTTGTGAAAGTTTCAAGGTAGTTCCATGTCTCAATAATGAGTTGAAACATTTAGAACCATTGTTTAATAATAATGTGATAGAACATTTTAAAACATTAGTCGTAATAGTCGTATTGTATATCGAATATGCATAAAATATATGTATATAGTATAATCATTATTGTGTAACATAAAAATCTGCAATATATAAAATTCTACAATTTGCTGATATAGGTTTGATTACTTAATTGATTTATCACCCTAGTACAAGAACTACCTGATTCTAATTACTAGATCACAAGATATCATCGATTATTTGCCAGGTTTACACTTCGTCAAAATCCCTCTCAAGGATCTTTTTTGTGTAGCATATAATCAATGATATATTGTGACTCAGTGATCAGAATCAGATAATTTTTATACCATTCGATTCATATCATCGAGGTGAATCGAATGGTACAAAAATCATCCGATTCTGATCATTGGATCACATGAGATATCATTAATTCGTCAAATTACCCCTATCTCTCTAAATTTAAACTTTTTGATATAATGTATAATGTCACTTTAAAAAAAGAAGTTATATTACTAATTTTATATAAAATAATTCTAAATCATGTATAAAGTTTAATACAAAAATAAGACATTTATTAATACTAGGAAATCAGAATCTGATATAGGTCCAAAGCGAAAACAAGCAATTAATATGTAGGCGTGCAAAATAGTGCACATGTGTAATACCGGAAACGGTCTATTGAACAATTGTTCACTAACTGCGGATCATTACGGGAACTGTCAATCCTCAAATTTTATTGGCCGGAGCTGACTAGCTTTGCATAGACGTGCATTTAAGTTTACTTGTATAACCTCGCTATGCTTTGGACAATTAAAATAAATAGTTTTTATATTAGTTATTTTAACTTCGTCAAATTATCCCTTTCTACCTTACGTATAGCGACAATTTATTATAAGTAATTAGATAATAAAAATAAAGATTGAATACACTCATTTTTAATTGGTATATAGTAAAAAAAACTCATTTATTCGACAATTTATTATATGAAATTAGATAAAAATAAAGATTGAGTACACTGGTTTGTAATCGTTATATAGTAAAAAAAAACTCGTCTTATTTATTTGACAATTTATTATATTTGAGAATAATAAAATTAATATATTGTAAGAGTGAAAGTATACATATCTCATTTGTTGTTTGGTTATTAAAGTAATAAAATTAATAAATTAATATAATTGATGATGTCAATCGTTAAAAAAAAGAACGAAGTATACTTATCTCATTTGTTGTTTTGGTCATTTTGTGTGGTATGACAATTTACTATCATTACAAGTGTAATAATAACATGCTGAGTTTTATTTAATTATTGATAATTTTTGCTGTGATTTATTATGTTGAATTAATTACATAATATAATGTTAGTTTCTTGCTTATAAACTACGTAATACCCATTCGAAGAAAAGAATAGCTTAAATCGATAAATATCGATTAAAAATCATTTAAATCATTTGAACCTTATTTTTAAATTTACCTTCTATATTGCTTTAATCGGCATCAGGAAATTTTTGAGGTGATATATAGCAATTATAATTGAGTTAATCAATTAGTATCAATAAATTTTAATCGATTCAAAACACTATCGATTATATTCGATTATAGATAAAAATATTGATTAACACTGATTAATCAATTAATATCGATTATTAAAATTCGTAAATTATAATCAAACTTTTACAATGGTTTCTTGATAACTAGTAATTAGAATTAGCAAAAATTTTTACTGAAGATAGTATCGATATTCCTCTATAATATATTTAAATTTTATCTAAGTAATCGCTTCTATACGATAGTCAATTTTTAAAAATTGACTATCGTATAGACGCTATTACTCGGATAAAATTTAAATATATTATAGAGGAATATTGATGCTATCTTCAGTAAAACTTTTTGCTAATGCTAATGACTAGTTATCGAGAAAATCGTTGTCAAATTTTGATTATAATTTACAAATTTTTATATATATCGTTAGGATAGGGGTGCTATTAATCGATGATAATCTTCTGATTATAGTCGATTATAATCTGTTTGCAAATTTTGGTAGTGATCACTCTTTTTTTTTCGTTCGCTTTCTTCTCGTTTATCGCCTTTTCTCTTTCTCTTTATTATATCTCTTTTTATCTTTATTTTTTAAATCCGAGGAACAGAATCCTGTTCAGGTTCCGGTATCCTGGCATTCCATTTATTTCTCTCTCGTTAGTTTTCATTATATATCGCTATTTTGTCCTTTTTTCTCATTCACTCTATTTGATTCATTCATTTATTTTCATCAATTTCAGTCATTCTTATGCTCTTATTTACTTTTTTCTTTTTAAATCACTCCCATTTCTTTCTTCGCTATTTTTCATTATATATCACTATTTCGCCCTTTATCTTATATACTCACATTTTATTCTTCTATATATTTCATCTATTTCATTCATTCTTATCTTCTCTTTGTTTTTATAGCTTTTTTTTATCACTCTCTTTGCCCTTTTTATTTTTCCTCCTTTTTTATTTTTTTCAAAATGCATTGGGATTGTGATTATTGTGATCGAGATTTTTTAAAAGCTTTTGCATTGGCACAACATATTTCAGAAAAACATTCTTATATCAAAGATTCAACAGAATCAACAAATCAAGCTGTTACTACTGAACAATTTGATAACAATGTTTGGGTACTTCCAGAATATAATCCTAATAATCCTAATAGCTCTATAATATATGAGGTAAATTGTATTAATTATATGGTACCCTTATAAACGTTATTAAGCAATAATATTTGTTATAGGGTGAAGTTATACCAGGTTCTCCATCCGAATCAGATGCTTTGATAGACACAGAAAATAATTTTGAGGTAAGTTGGTTGAATAAATAGGTATAAGTTATAAAACGTTGCATAACGTTATATATTAGAATGAAGATTCTGATATGGAAATGGAGCCTCTCTTAACAAACGTGTCCATTTCGGTGGAATATAATCTTGAAGACTATGAAGGTGCTTCATATAAAAATGCTTTTGATGATTTACTATATCCACTAGCCGTAGAATGGCCTAACGAAGCCTATCGTGAATTTATAGAAATAGTTAATAAGTATTAACTATCTAATTCAGCTGGTGATTCTATTATAAACTTCTTCAACAAATATTCAAGTTTGGATGTTTCACCGTTACCTCCGTCTACAAGAATGGGAAAGGAATTTTTGGATAACTCTACCATCCCTCTATGATGTTCAAAGGAATCCCAATTACAACGTTTCAAAATGTTGAATATATGTTTTACTATCGATCATTAATAAAGACTATAAAGGCTTTATTAATGATCGATAGTATCAATCGGTCATTAGTTCTTCAATATGTAGATAAAAAAGAAGTAATTAATGGTATTGAACATCGTGTATTTGAGGAACAGTATAACTGTAATTGGTGAATGCGAGAAGAATCGGCATTACTTTCCGGTTATCGTTTACTATTGATAATACTATATTCAGATGCAACAACCCTTGATCATATGGGTAAATCCTGGCCATCCAATATTCTTATCACTTGGTAACATTCCTAACTACCAGAGGAATAAACCAGAATCTAAAGCATTAATTGGATACCTTCCAATCTTAAAGACCAAGGATACTAAAACAAAAAATTCTAAAAGGTTCCGTAAAGTACAAAGAAAGGTATTTCAGAAGTGTATAGCGATTCTTCTCAGGACTATAGCGGATAAGCCAGAGCTTAACTTTGTTGTTCATGACGAAATAGTCACCTTCATTCCTCAAATTTCAACAATTTTGGCTGATTTAGCTGAAGCAGATAAAATAGCAAATGTTTATCAACCATCTACTTCAAGACGGCCTTGCCATTCATATTTAGTATCAAGGGATAATTTGAATTATATAAATTTAAATAATACTTCACCTAGAACACCAAATAATATGATATGAGCGATTAATAGCGATGAAGCAAAAGATAATTCAATTCATCCTGAAGTAAATGCATTTTGGAAGATAGGGTATGTAATCAATAGTTATTATTGAATTAATATATACAGGTTGAATTAATAAATAACAGGTACATATCGGGAGACAAATCTCCCGATATATACCCATTATTCTATAGATTCACCAAATAACTATAGCATATCAGTAGCATATTAGTAGCATATAGGTTAGATATCGGGAGGTAGATCGATAATAGTAACATAATATTAATATACTGGGATGTTTTGGTATCTTACTCTTAGTCCAAGAGATGTTCTAGTATGTTAATATTATATTACTATTATTGATCTACCTCCCGATATCTAATCTATATGCTACTAATATGCTACTGATATGCTACAATTATTTGGCAGATCTATAGAATAATAGGTACATATCAGGAGATTTGTCTCCTGATATGTACCCGTTATTTATTGATTTAACCTGTGATAATATTATTAATTAAATATATAATTATAATGTTAATATATAATATAATTACAGATACAACTCTTCCCATCGATCACTTGTCCAAATTTCCAAGCAAAAGAAAAACAAAAATTTTTTTAGTAAAAGACGAAGCAACTATAGTACTAGTTTTTATAAAGGTCAACCTTTCGCTTCTTTCTGTTCAGTTCTTTGGAGGCTCCTTTATATATTCGGCACGCAAGCCAGAAGCGTCAGTTGTGCAAAATAACTGGCAGTGGGTGCCCTTGGTACAAGAAATTCTGGTGGAAGTTTTTCTTTCATCGACGAAGGTGCTATAGTTGGCTAGGCGGTAAACTAAAAAATGAGTTTTTCAATACTTTCGTTATAGTTATTTAGCGGCAAAAACATAAAGACCATATTCACAATATTATATTCTTACTTGAAGTCCTTTTTTCTGGAATTTTGGACGAAAAGTGGTACCTCTCCAAAAGATCGGCATGGTTGTTCCTATTCTAATTGGGAAGAAGGCATGCAAGTGGATAAACAGGAATGGACTCGTAATGAGACGTAGCACAGTGGAGTAAGCAGATCTGCAGAAACCAAATTCTAGAATGTTCTTCTTATACATATATAATACTTTGGCGAGACATTTTCTTGCACAGTATTATATAATTTTTATCGTTGGGCATAAACGTAAATGTGCTATCATAGCCGTTTTCTTTTTGCTCTCTCCTCCTTTCTTTTCATTTTTGTTTTTGTTACCTTCTTTTTGGTCGTTTAGATATTTTAGTTTTCCCCCATTTTTCTATTCCTTTTATTTTCTATATTTGTCTTTTTTCTAGTAGTACTCTGCTACTCGAGAAGTAAGGAGAAGAGGGTTTAAAAAGTAGGCGTTTATGATAGGCGGCAAGCTCTATCTGTAATTCGGACACTCTAAGTCTATTAAGAACTTGGGTTACGATGAGAAAAAGTTTAATATAGCAGGTCACATTTAAGGAATTTAGGACACCTGGGTGGGTCGCACTTTAAGTATTAACCTTCTAAAAGTAAGGTATCAAGTTGTACTAGTGTTACATAATTGATAAAAAATAAAGTTGCGGCATGACTGCCAAATTAAAAAAAAAAAATAATATAATTACATAATCATAATAAATTAATATATACCATAATAAATTAATATATAATTATAGCAACTTCAATATATATGAAGCAATCATCCCCGATCGAATGCATATCTTGGATCTTGGCCTCTTCAAGTATACGCTAGACTTTACTAAAAAGCTTTTACTTAAGTAGTGTAAGAGCCAAGTAATTCAAAATTTTGAACAACAATTAACATTGATTACTAGATTTCACTGCCTCAAAATAATGAAGAATATATCTGACATAACACGTTTAATAGCTGATGAACTGCGAAATATAAAGAAAATAATAATCTTTGTCCTAGATAATTTATACAATAATTATGAAAGGCCGGGTGTTAATAATAAGCAGTTATTACAAGTTCCTTCGAATGTATATGGCCACTCGAAAAGAATCATTTACAAACAATTCTTGTAATCAGCTTCAGGTAAAACAAACACTTATCTTTACAAATGCTTTATTACAGTATTAATGTATAATATTATAGACATTTATTATGGATTAGGTCCAAGAATTCATTGCAATATTTTCAAAATATTCTCGAAGTGGCCTCCAACTCCCAAAACTACATTCTTGATGCTATCATATAATACCTGCAATTAAAGAATATGAGTCAGTAAATAGCATGTCCATGGAAACATATGAAACACTTCATAAAACTTATGTCAAAAATCCCTACCGTATATCAAACAAAAAAGAATATATGAAACAAATAATAAATATGGTAGGCTAAAAAAGTGACCAAATTGGCAAAAAAATTTGCGGCACGAAAAATTAATTATCATGAATTATCGATGCATCGATAATTCATGATAATTAATTTTTCGTGACACAATTTTTTTTGCCAATTTGGTCCCTATTTATATATATTAAATAAAATGGCTATATATCGCTAATAATCGATATATAGGTTAAAAGAAAAAAGTTAACCGAAAAAGAAGTTTCCAAAAGAAAACAAAGAACAAAAGGGTTCAAAAAGCATTGTGAACAATAAATTTGGAAGATCTTAATGACTTTCTCAAAAAAAATAAAGACATAGACTCTTTACAAAAAGAAGGTTTGCAAAACTTGCTAACCGGCCTCGACGAATTTTTTGAAGAGGAATCAACTATGTCAATTAACGATAATGCACGGATGGAATTTTTTGCATCAGCAGCTTTAGATAGCACTGATATTATTTGTGCTACTGCGAAATTTCACAGAAAACCTATGTTTTCTAATATTGTAATAAGTGCTAAAGTTGATAAAAAAGATGTAAATTGGTATGGCTTAGTAAGTAATATTCACATTATCTGATTTTGCATATATATATAATATAATAAGTATATTAATAATAATGAGTAATAACTAGTGATGCCACCAAAATTAATTTTTGAAAAGGCCTATTTCGTCTTCATTAGAGAAAATTAAAATTTTTTATAAGGAAGAGCAAATAAAATTTATATAGATATGTTCCTTATAATTTCGTCTATTCAAAAAAAGTATCAAATAATTTCGTCTTTTAAGTAAAATAGGTCAAAAACAATTTCGTCTTCAAATTTTAATTTCGGGTTTTAGAACCCAAAATGCTTTCGTCCTCATGTATAGTAATAACAAAAGCAAAACAAGCGCGAATATAGACAATATTATCATTACATCACGAGTAATTATATTCTACATCAGCAAAAAAAAATATGTGTAAACCTCCGCAAGTTTTTGCGCGAGAGTATTACGTAGGGTAATAATTACGCTATAGCAGATATATACGTAATTCTACGTAAGTTATTGCTATAATATTTCAAAAATCTTATGATACAATGCGAAATAAAAAAATGACACTTTGGGGGTTGCAGGATTGCAGGAGTAATATTTTCGCATATTTTGTGATGTTTTCGTATTGTTTCGCAACATTTTGCAAATTTTCGCAACTTTTTAAAATTTTTTAAAAAATAAATAAATGATATACATATTCACATAATCATGCTTTTTTACAGAATTTCGCAATTTATTATAAAATTTTTATTTTTTTATTTTTGGAGTCGTCTTGGCGCCACCTGGAGTGGTAAATAATTCACTGCCACCCTATCCAAATTAAATACTAAATTGACTGACTGACTCTAACCCTATGGTAACTGCATCATCAAATTACTATTTAATTTGAACAGGGTGGTATACCAACCTGAGTAGCACAAAGACTTTTCATTTTTATTTATTATTATATGTCAGAGTGAAACCCACGTAGCTAGCTAGTAAAACCCACTTTGATCATAGAGTTTGGGTGAAATCCGCGTTAGTATAGTGTGTTTTATAGGTTAACGTGGATTTCACTCTCATGTGATCTGCATAGCGGGTTTTACTAGTTAGCTGCGCGGGTTTCACCCTGTCGTATTATTATTATATATTTATTTTTAATTAATATTACATACTTTATTATAGGGTACTGCTATTTACACCATGGTTTTTGCTATTTGCACCATGGATTCTGTGTAACATTAGATCATCAATCAACCTTTTCTATTTGCACTATGGTAATATAAGTTGCACCAATAAAAACTCGTCTTTTTTTGTAGATTAACAGTTATTCACGCCGTTAATATTGTGTAATGTTATACAAATTTTGTTTTGGTAATCTATTAGACCTGCTAACCTAATTTTATAATGCGGGCCAACCCTAACCCTAATTTCATAATTCGGGCCAACCCTTACTCTAATTTTTTAAGGCCTTAACATAATGCAGGCCAGATTTCACAATTTTGTGTAACCTTGGGCTATTTTCATATTGCACCAATAAAATCTTGCCTTTTTTGTAGATTAACAGTTATTCGTGCTGTTAATGTCATGTAACATTACACAAGTCTTGTTTTGGTAACCTAATCTAGTAGGCCTGCTAACCTATTTTATAATGCAGGCCAACCCTAACTCTAATTTTATAATGCAGGCCAACCCTTGCCCTAATTTTTTAAGGCCTTAACATAATGCGGGCCAGATTTTCACAATTTTGTGTAACCTTGGACTATTTCATGTTGTACCAATAAAACTTATCTTTTTTTGTAGATTAACAACATGTGGGGGTGCAAAATAAGATTTTTCAATTTTCGTATAACCATACCATGGTACAAATGGAAAAGGTTGATTGATGATCTAATATTACACAAAATCCATGGTGCAAATAGCAAAAACCATGGTGTAAATAGCAGTACCCTTATTATATATTACATATTATTTTTACATTATTACAAATATTTTAAACTACTTTCGCACTTCGTCGCATCTAATTCTATTTCTATATACAAAAAACTAGCCCTATACACTTATTTTCGCTCACCCCACAGTTAGCTATTATCTTCACTTCTTTGATTTCTATTGTTGTTGAAAGTGTCAAAAGTAGTAGTTGGCATGCACAAGATTTCGAAAAGTTGTTGTTTTTTTCTCAAAGTGCCAAAATAAAATAAATTAATAAAAAAATTTAAAAATAAACCAAAAAAAAACAAAAACAAAAAACACGAAACAAAAAAAAATAAAGCGAAACCTTGCAAGAACTTGCAAAAACTAGCAAAAACTAGCAAAAACTTGCGCACGTTTCTCTAAAGAAGTGTTCTTGAAAATTTAAAAATTGCTGGTGTGTGTTTTTAAAGTATCAGAAGTTGTAGTTGGCATGCGCAAGCTTTCGAAAAGTTGTTGTTTTTCTCGCAAAGTGTTGAAATAAAATAAATTAATAAAAAAATTTTAAAAATAAACAAAAAAACAAAAACAAAAAGCACGAAATGAAAAAATAAATGAAACGGAACCTTGCAAGAACTTGCAAAAACTTGCAAAAACTTGCATCCATTTCTTTAAAGAAGTGTTCTTAAAGATTTAGAAATTGCTGGGGGTGTGTTCTTGAAAGTGTCGAAAGTCGTAGTTGGCATGCACAAGGTTTCAAAAGGTTGTTGTTTTTTTCGCAAAGTGTCAAAATAAAATTAATTAATAAAAAAATTTTAAAAATAAACCAAAAAAACAAAAACAAAAAGCACGAAATGAAAAATAAATGAAATGAAACCTTGCAAGAACTTGAAAAAACTTGCAAAAACTTGCAAAAACTTGCAAGCATTTCTCTAAAGAAGCGTTCTTGAAGATTTAGAAATTGCTGGTATGTGTTCTTAAAAGTGTTGAAAGTTGTAGTTTGTATGCGCAATGTTTCGAAAGTTGTTTGTTTTTCTCGCAAAGTGCCGAAATAAAATAAATAAATAAAAAAATTTTAAATAAACCAAAAAAACAAAAACAAAAACCATGAAATGAAAAAATAAATGAAGCGAAACTTTGCAAGAACTTGCAAAAACTTGCAAAAACTTGCGAACGTTTGCGAAAACTTGCGCCATTTCTCTAAAGAAGTGTTCTTTAAATTTAGAAATTGCTAGGAGTGCGTTCTTAAAAGTATTAAAGTTGTAGTTGGCATGCGTAAGGTTTTAAAGTTGGTTGTTTTTCTTGTAAAGTGCCAAAATAAAAATAAAATAAAAAAATTAAATAAAAATAAATAAAAAAAAATAAAAAAACCAAACGAAAACAAAAAAAACAAACGAAAACAAAATAAACAAACAAAAACAAAAAAATGAAAAACAAAAAAGTAAAAAAAACAAAATAGAAGATCTAATTATAAACAAAAGATCTAATCTGATCTTGTAGTACAGAATTTGAACTTCATCAAACTATTTCGAACTATTTCGAAAAATTAGTCCAATGTGCGATCCAGGTTACAGATCTATTGATCCAGCTTGTTTTCTGGTTCTAAAATATTTCGAAAGGGTTCGAATATTTATGTAAGAAATTTAGTGTAAATTTACAATTTCTTACAGTTCATAAAAAAATAGTAAAAAATTTAGCGTAAACTTTTGCAAGTTTTTACAATATATAAGAAAATCGTAAGCTTACATAAAAGGTTTAGTGTAAAACTATGCAAGTTTTACAGTACATAAGAAAATCGTAAATTTATATAAAATTTTCATGTAAATTTACAATTTTCTTACACATCGTAAGACTTACATAGCATTACGCTAAATTTTACGTAAGTTTACGATTTTTTTACATACCATAAAAACTTGCGCAAGTTTATGCATATATATTTTTGCTGATGTAATATAATAATTATATATTAATTTTCAGGTATTGCTAATACTTAAGTTTTACCGAGTGGTAGACAGAAAACTGCTTGAATTCGTGCTTGTTCGGTGGTATGAAGAAGAGGGCAAACTGTGGGAATGCCCTAAATTAAAATTAATTAAGTATTACAGTTGTATTCCCATAGAAAGTATAGACAAAACCGTTTATATTGTTTCAAGATTTGATAAGACAAATAAATATTTAGTAAACATTTACATGTTCTAATAATTTAGTTTTTATCATAAATCATTTTAAATATCTGTGCTACAATGCAATAAATAGATGCATATCGATATGCATTGGATAAATTAATATCCGATATAAATCAATAAATAGATATAAATCACATGATAACACAGAAAATCATATTGATATATATCGGTAAAAGATAAATATTGATAAAGAGCAAACATATCGATATATACGGTAAATGATAAATATCGTTAAATAACTAATTATCGATATATATTGATTATATTAATATCGATATAAATCATTTATTAGATTCATATCGCAATGTAGCAGACCTATTACTATCAATATATAGCAATATTTTGTTAATTGTTGATATATATCAAATATTTTTAATAGGTTATAAATCAATAAATAACAAATATCGCTATATGTCGATAGTAATAAGTCTGCTAGATTGCGATATGAATCTAATAAATGATTTATATCAATATTAATATAATCGATATATATCGATAATTAGTTATTTAACGATATTTATTATTTACCGGTATATATCGTTTTTTAGTTAAGTATCGTTATATAACCTAAATTATCGATATATACCGTTATTTTCTAATCGATATGCATCGATTTATTGCTATATATCGATATGTATCTATATAAAAAATTTTCTGATGATCTCATCACCTGAATTAGCTTCTGCTTTATCCAATTTAAAGCAAAGATATCCATTACTTCGATTACCCAAAAGCATGTACAAAGAAAAACAACAAAATATTTAATGACAAAAGTCATTTGAAGAGTCGGAAGCAGGTTTTATAATCAATTCAGTTATAAAAAATTTCGGCTGCTGTTTCCCAACATATATGTTGGGAAACGGCAGCCAAAAGTTGTAATAATTTTGATTATCTTTCTCATTTTTGTATGTTTTATTTTGTCACCGGTAATCTTTTGTTTTTATTATCTATTTTTATAGAAAACAAAAGTTTGCATAAAGAAATTGCAAAGTTAAGGCACAGAGTATCCAATTTAGAGACTGAAAACAAACAAGCCAAAGAAGAAATCGAGGCCCTAATTATTATCAATGAAGGTTTTGTCAAAGAATCGGACCTGCAATTCAAAACTGCAGAATCAATGATTTCAGAAAGCGACAAAAGCGAAAGTGAAGGTAAATTATCTGATGGTGATGATAGTAAAAGTAGTTCCGAAATATAGCCATCTCAACTAAGTTCAAAAAGATCTTTTGATCCAAAAAATGCTCAGGTAAATTTAATACAAATTTTTACAATTTTTAATTTTGTTTGCAATTTTTCAGTTTTTTCTTATCTTTTATGATTAACTTTTTTTTTACGATTTTTTCTTTTTAACAATTTGATTTTTTTACGATTTATATCTTTACATTTCAATTTTCTTTTTTTTGATTTTTAATTTTTTATTACGATTTTTTTTTATGATTTTTATTATGCTTTATTGATTTTTTTACGAATTTTAAAATTTTTACGATTCCATTTTTACAATTATTTCCTTTTAATAATTTATTTTTATCTTTTGATTATTTTTTTTACGATTTTAACTTTACGATTTTTCTTTTTTTGCAAATTTTTAATATTTTTTATATGATTTCTTTTTTATAATTTTTTGCAAAAATTTTCTTTTATGATTTTTTAATGTTTTTATTTGACGATTTAAATTTTTTTTCATTTTTTTAATTTAATTATTTTCTTCATTTTTAATAGGCTGAGGTGAAAATTTTATTAAACACGATCCTGAAAAAATTTTAACTAAAAATTGATAAAGATTTTTTGAACCCAAACAATAAACAAATTCTCAAAAATTAATTCCAAAGCTAGAACGATTATTGGTGCCGACTTTCACTCCTATCCAAAAAGAGATTTGGGATTGCTTAGGTGCTTTACACCGACACCAAAAGGGCCAGCATCTGAAAGTTGAGCAAGGAAAAATAGATGAAGACAATTGACATCTTCATGCCAATAATAGGATTAATGAAGTATGAAAATTTTATATTATTATTTTAAAAAAACCAGTTTTCAGATATTAATATTTATAACTTACCAAACTTAGCCTGCAGGCTAAGTTTGATATTAAAATCTAAAACATGACTGTTTATATTATATTTATTTTTTATTTAATGCATTTATATATTTTTTGCTTAGGGGAGTAACAAAAATCAGGTGATTGTTTAGGGGGGGAGGGGTAAAAAAAAGTTGAAATTATATATAAGAACCTGACTATATATATATTAAGGAAGAGGGAGGGGGTAGGCCTTTGATAAAAAATAATCAGGTGATTAATGACACTGCCCTTACAGAAAAAAGCATGAAGAATTAAAGGCGCACAATCATTATATGAACGACAAGCAAAGCATATCATTAGGGCAGTATCATTAATCATCTGATTATTTTTGATTTTTTTTATCAGAGACCTACCCCCCCTATTTTTTTTTTTTTTTTTTTTTTTTTTT